>CM073212.1:8996391-9151808 GCA_037042885.1 Auricularia sp. M12
TGCGGCGGGCGAGTGAGGTTAAACGTACCATGAGGGAGCGAGGTCTGACCATGCCAGGGAGGCATCCCTGTGTGGTACTGAGGGCTGGCGATCTCGTCGTTCGTGCATTCCACGTACCAGGTGAAAGCCAGCGACCTTCTTGATGAAGTCGAGGGAGTCTGGGAGCTCCGAACGCCATTGCTGCGGAGTAAGTCGCGTCACGTAGCGCCAGACGGCGGAGGACCTGTTCGTGGTATATCGCACGAGCTGCTGCTGATTGTGTTGCATGGAGAAGGGCGAAGGGGCACACTATAGCACGCTTCAGCTTGGGTAACAGGATGCGGTGAATTATATGCCATGTATCCTGCGCGTCAAGCGTTCATGGTGCCTCGTGAGAGTCGGGGTGTATGGACAGAGCTGAGCACGACGCAAACGGACCATTTGAATCGACAGGCACGCACCAGCTACCTAATGGAATCATCGTGTCGGAGGGCTGGCTGCAAGGTGTTTGCGAGGACAGGTTCGAGTGGCAGGCACTGTATGGTTGCCGCTGACTCACGTGGGCCTTGCGCAGCGAGCGTGGGTTGGTCAACAAGGCGATCTTGGGCGCTGGACGCGGGTGGGGAAGGCACGGCATAACTGTGCACGATAATCACTGTGCGAAAGATGATAACGAGATGCGGTGGTCACCGTGAGACGGGGATCCAGACAGTTGGACCGAAAACGACCATAATCCTAGCCCAATAAGAGCTGTGCGAATCGCCGTCCGCTTATAGCAAATCCCAGATATGATACGGAGTCCTTACAGTCAGACTATCGCACATCAACGCGCCGCGCGAGTTCCGGACGGGTCACGTTCCATCGGCAGCCGAGTAGCTCAGCGAGCAGCATGCGCGGGGACGAGTATCGAAGTGACGTCTTGCCTGTGTGACGGTAAGGCATAGGCCAGGCTGTGGGTGTGTTATCTCCCCGTGGTCGTCCTGGTCTTGCTCGCGGCGGTATTGACCGGTCTGGGAACATCCCACGCAATAACCCTTTGCGGCATCAACGTGCTCTGTACTGAGTGTGTTGCCGTTACTCCTATCTGCTCGGCGTCTTGTCCATGTGAACGACTTTGATTAGGCACCGTTCTCTATGCGAAATTAAAGCGTGGGAATAGGTCGCAGCACCATGCTATATACATACAAGCTGCATTATTCGGTAACATTAAAACGGGACATACAAACAGATCGGGAATCATTATTTGGACGAGGACTATCAGATCGTAAGAAGAGCCCTTTTCATATCCGGAGCGTCCTTTCCTTTGGTGGCGAGCATGTGTGTCAGCTTTGTCACATGCGGTGAAAACAAAACGTCCAACTTGGGGTCGTCGAAGAGTTCGAGGATATTCTGAGGAAGCTGTTAGGTTCAGGGGATCGTGGTAACGAAACACGGAAACGGACCAGGACCGTCCTCGCCTCGCGCACCCACAACTGAGTCACCAGTGTATGCATTGAGAGGTTCTTGGCGGCGCCGTAGAGACGGTCTACGAACAGTGCGCCGTCAGCAGCTGTGTCGACCGGTTTCCAGAACGGCGAGTCGTAGAACCATATCAGGTCGCGTGCGTCCTCGAACTTTGCCCAGACGGCGCGCTGCAATGCGTCAGCAGTTGTCCATTCGTTTCTGTTGTATACGACCGACCGAGTCCTTGGCCGTGGCGTAAACGTGCTTGTGTTTAATGCGTTGCGGGGCCATCGTACAACGGTGGAGCGAGTCGCTTTGGGTATCCTGAGCGCGCGTCTGAGCTGCATTCCGCACGGTTTGGGGTGGACACCGACCGCGCAGTGATCGCGTTGAGTTCAGTTAGCGCCGTGGACCTTCACTGCGGGGCAGGAGCAGGCAGGGAGGATGGATTTGGACGATGGTCGTAGAGGTTGCGCTGGGCTTTATGTGTTTCGGCGGGCGGTTGATACTAGAATATGCATGTATTGTGGGGTTCTCAGGCCGCGGACAAAACTGGTAAATACAGGGGGTACCCGCGAAAGGAGTCATTAAAACGTAACTAGTTATTTCAAGTCATTCGAGAAGATTAAGATTGTCGATATTGAGCTACGCCTTAGGAGCCGTCTCTGCCATTTCGACGTCAGCTCCATTCACGGTGCCTGTCACGTGCGGTGAACTTCTGACACGTGATGCTGCAGATTGTGTAATCATACCTTGTCTGTTGGTCAGGTCACCGAGCACGCGGCGGGTGATCGTCCCGGTTTCCGCGATTCTCTTGCGTTTCAGTTTCTGGTCTGGACCAGTCTCCGTCGCTGGCTCAGGCATCGCGCGTGTTCTGTAGACCTGCGCGGGTGTCAGTTTGTGCAGCATATGCAGCGTATCAAGGACCTTTGACAACACATTATCCAGGCTTACGATGGAGCGCAGCACAAGTTTCGCGAAGAGGAAATCCTTCTCCGAGTGGAATAGCACGGGGGAGAAATGCACCTCGACGATATCGCCTCGATGGAAAGAGCGCGGCGAAGTAGGACGACTGTTGCGCTCGGTTAGACTCCCCGCGTCGCATAGAACACGTCTCACACACCATCCCAGATTGGGCCGATAATGTGAGTACTGCACCAGATTTTCCTCGGTGTGCACCAAGTCCTTGTTTCTCGCCGCGGTGCGAAGGTCGTGGAGCGGATCCATGATGTGCGCTAGGGGTATTGCAACTTGCGTTTGGGAGTGGTCGCGCGGCGTGAACATTCGGTTGGAGAAGGTGATAGGACGTGCAGTGTTGCTGATGCAGGCGTGGGTATCGGCAGAAAAAGGAGCCATGGACGATTCGAGTTCCAAGATGTCAGCTACCGCCCGGATGTTCTGCACGTACGAGTCCGATTGCGACGCGGCGATGCTTATTCTTTGCTGAAGGTAGACAATGTTGGAAGAGCGACTGTCGTGTTCCGGTCAGCAGACGAGTGGCATGCCCGTGGTGTACGCACGTGAACCGATGGTGAAAAGGTGGCAGGTTAACGTCTTCGACAATGCCAATGAGTCTAAACACAAGTTCGTTGTCCTCCCCGTTTGTCTTGCCGTCGCGCTCGACGAGCCTGTAAGTCGTCGGGGAGCCATGCGGAACACAGGCCACATTAATGTCGCCGTTGAGGTAAGCCTGTGACGAAGTGAACACCCATGACGCTCCGCGACGACGCCAACTAGCACACACCTGATACCATTGGGCTGGCAGCATTGTTTCCGTCGGATCATGCTGCTCCATCGCCTTGTAAAAGTCTTCGACGCGTTGAGCTCGATGTCGTATCAGCCATCGCGCAGAGACCGTTGCGAGTTACTCACTTGCAGCTTCGAAATCATAGCTGAGGGCTGCCATCCTGCGAGTACGCGCGTTTGCTGGGCGGGCTGGCAGCGCGGCGAATCCGCAGCCGGTATTTCTATGTGTCTGTGGGCGGCAAGTCATCGACGCCGCAATCGCTCCGCATTGCCGTATCCGGATGACCTGCACGGAGGCGCGACCTGAATTTGCGAGGTGCATTCACATCGCGTGCTCCTTCTGTGCGTTGGGAATTTGAAACTCGTCGCGATACGGGACGCGGTGGCACGGTTCTTCTGCGATTGTGTCTCGTGGGAATCGTTCTTGGGGACACTCTCATGTCAAAAACGGTGTATCGGACAGTGATCATGACTCATGGAGCGGGGTAAGACGCCGGTTGGAAATTATATTACTGTACACATTCTGGTTGTCGATCTCTGTTTGTCAAGATAAGAGGCGTGCCTATGATTTGCGACCAACTGCGTCGATGCTGTCGTTCATCCGGATTCCACTTGATACGCACGTATCACGTGTCTGCGACAGTGGCGGCAATCCTGACTCAGGGCGCGGTGAGAGTCACAGATGGCTGCCGACCACAGGTACTGTTTGTCGATCCCTCTCAGCCTGTGCCTACGATTTAGGCGACCCGATCTGTAGATGTGGGCGTTCATCCCGATTTCGCACGACACGTTACATACAGTCTGCGTCTGACTCGACGGTGCGCTATCTGCGACCACCAGGAATCGCAGCAGTCGGACTGAGGACACCTTGTTAGAGCGTGGGATACGCGAGAGAAAAGAGTAGTACGAGCGCCCCTCCCTTAACCCCCCCTGTCCTGGACGTCGTATCCGAACCCACGGTATAAAACAGGCGAATTTCTCCGGCTGGGTTGGTGGCGCGCCCCGCTTCTGCATGATGGTCACCAAGACTCGTTCGGTACCCGAGCCCGGGGTGTGAGTCGCTCCCTCGCAGTGTGTGCGACGCTAACTTTGCTTCAGTGACGACGTCGACGTCGTCGAGTTGAAGCAAGTTGCAGACGCCGAAGGCGAGATGGCACCACCGACGTCCGAGACGTTGATGCTGGCTCGTCAGCCTGAGCAAGAGGTCCGTCGCTAAGTCAGTCGTGTGCCTATACGCTGACTGGTGGCCTTTAGATCTCCAGACCTCGAGGCGAACTCAACGGGCCCAGCGCACCTGTGGAATTTGGTGTCGCGACGAGAAAGATGGAAGAGTAAGCTTGCAGTGCATCAGCCACTCCAATTTCGTGCTGATCGTGCCCCGCCGTGCACTTCAGCTTGTCGGACGGCAGCCAGACCGGCAAGGAGCCAGTCACAAGTGCCAGGTGAGAGTTCTGTTGATGTTCCGCTCTTTGCTCTGACATTTTCGCATTAGAAAGAAAGCGGCGCGTCCAAGCCATGAAGAAGTCAGAGCGAAACGGAACACGAACCAAGTGTGTTTTTCCACCAGACTGTCCTGCGATCGTGCCGCTGACAGCCTGCAGGAGTCGCAATCGAAGTGCGCGAAAGGCGTCGTGGAAGATGTTCATAGACGAGTAAGTCACCGAGGCAAGCTCACCAGCGCGATATGACGCTGACATCCCTTCAGCGAAGCGATTGAGGCGAGCGGAGAGTCCGACTTGACCGATATGGAGTGAGTGACGCCTGCCGCTGGTTGAGAAATGCTGACGCGTGTGCAATAGCGTCGATATTGACAGCGGCGTCTCAATGGATGATCCCATCGCCGAAGTCCTGCACGCAACTGATATTGTGGGCGATGCTTGCGCGGTTGATTCTGAGATCGCGCCTGTCTCATCCAAGGCGGAAAGCGACGCCAACGCCATGCAGATTATGCAGGAACATCTGGTCCCCACGCGAGATGCTCCAGAGAGCCCGGCAAGTCCAAAGAAACCGTCCCATACGGAGGTGTCGCTCAAAGGGCATGGTGTCACTGCCGACGCCGGGGAAACGTGGGTGTTGATAGAGCTACGCCTGTCGTTGCTGACCACAGTTGCTGTAGGGCTCAGGACCTCTCCGTGCTCGTTGATTTCATGTCCAAGACACCGAATCTATTGAACTTGTTGATGGAACAAGCGTACGTTTTGCATCTGTGTGTTGGACCCATGCTGATTGCGACCCGCTCTCGTTGTAGTCGGAGCACTGGCAAATTCGACAAGCCAGTGGAACCCATCAAGACGAAAGACGCGGCGCCCGTGGACGCAGCTGTCACAAAGCAGACAGAGCTGGGTGGCGACTTCCTCCTCGACGCGAAGTTTGACGGTACCAAGGATTGCATGAACCACAAGCTATGGGACGAGGCCCTGCGCGATATGTACCGTCGTGTGCGCGCCCCACCGCGGTACGTCAGGTTTCGAAGGTGTTTTCGACGACTAACTCTTGGTATAGAATTGTCGGGTATAACGTGCCAACGGAGGGCGGATTTCTGCGCCCTGAGTGCTTCAAGAAATGGTCCAAGCACAAAAACTTTCCGTGAGTCCGCACTTCTCTGATTGCAAGAATGATTCGGGTGCTCATGATGGATAGTCTCCTGTTCAAGGTCATGGACTCCCTTCAGATCTCCAAGTACGTCAACGCCACCAGGGTCAACCACAAGAAGCTTCGACTCGAGGCGGCGGGCAGTTCTCTTTACCCTTTCAATTATGTTACCGCCAATGCAACGATCGAACCAATCGTCTTCTTCAGCGCCGTCGTCAATAAGACATCTTCCTTGCTATCGGTGACGAAGATGAAACGCCAGGACAAGCCCGTCACGCTCGAGAAGAAGCTCATCATAGCCAACCTCTTCAGACAGGAGTTTGAACTCCTTGTCTGTAACCTCGGCTCCATTTACAACGTGGGGGAGATCACGCTCCCGAGTTGGTCCAGCGTCGAAGACAGCCGCGGTCTAACCTTCCATACAAGGGTCAAACCCGTTGAGAACTGTACGTCACCTTCGTCGCTGGCGTGCGAGATTGATCATCTCAAGCTGTTGCAGCGCAACCACGGGACAGTTTGTATTTGGGTTCTGGCAGCACGGTTAAACAGCAGAAAACGAAGACGAAGACCCCCGTTCAGCTCGTGGGTGGTGAACACGGTGAGTCAGTCTCCAGCGTCTCGAGTGTGCGCTAACTGTTAATAGTACCATTATTTGACATGTCGACGGAGGGCTTCAATCTCAAGTCCGTGAACTTGAAGAATATGCCCGACATGGAGGAAGAGGTTCCCACGGGATCCGTTGGAGTGGTCTTCTACACCATCTCTGACAGAGGCGGTCCCCGCACAATCGAGTTCAATGTCCACGGTTACGGCTTGATCGCAACACCGGACGAAGAGCGATGGGATGATTCAGATTGACCTCTCGTCACTTGTGACTGCGTCGCTGGGATCACGACGGCGACGACTTTAGATACGTGATGGACGGTACCGTAACAGTCTGCATTTAGTTGGTAACGTTAGTCGTAATGCGCGCCGTTGTCTTATGTGCCCAGGGGTTCGAGAAGTCATATTTTCATACATTAATCCATTTTTTGATGACGTGCAACCGGTGCGCATGGAAGCAATGCAAGTGATAAAACGAACTTTATTGAAATCGACTAGGTAGCATACTGTGCAAGACGGCATAACGTCTCGCAGGGCAAGACCGGTAGACGCTGGCGCACAGGATTAGAAGAGTCGTAGCGGGTGGTTGGATGGGAAGGTGATGAGGTCGGAATGCGCGCCAAGGCAGGCCTTGGCGGTCGATGGTCAAGAGCTGTTGGACAATGGCGGCAGATGGAGACGGCAGCGCGAAATAGGACATGGCTCGGTTGTAGAGGCTAGAGATGTGGCGGTGTGCGGGTACGAGCAGGGATATAGGGATGGTGTAGATGCAACGGTTCATGGAACGTGGGCCGCAGAGCGATCATAGGGTCGCATGCACAATCTGGCGGCGCACGTCGCCGTCTGCGCTCAAGTCGACAATCCGTCAACCGAACTACAGGCGGGGCGGTCAAGAGGAGAAAGGCATCCGGCTCCTGCCGGACCATCCCTATGAGTCCAAAGTCCGACGGAACCGACTAGCTGGCGTCGACGCACGCCAACCGCTGCAGCACGTTCATTATCGGTGCTATCCACTGCGTGTGCCTATACGCTGCCCCGTTCCTCGAGACTTCCGAAAAATGGCGGGACACAGACGCAGTGGATTCGGACGTTGGCCCGGCAGTGAGCGCGGGCGTGGCAGTCGCGGACCTGACTGTCGCCGTTGCCGTCGTGGCGGCCGCAAGGACAACGAGAAGGAGTGGTGCGCATACAGTGTTCGTCCCGCGCAGTTGGCGTTGCTGACGAATCAGTGACTCGACGCTCACTGGCACGACTACGCGAACGCCGTAGCCTTCTTGCAGAGCAAGGTCGATGACACCGGCCTGCTGGATCAAGCTGGAACGGCTGACTGGGGGCGCAACGGCGACGGGCACAATGCCGCAATGAACACCATTTAATATTACAAGGTAAGTAATCCTCATAATTGGGCCCCCAGTGCACGGCTGAGGGGAACGGCTGTAGGTGCTGGCCGATGCTTTCAACTTCGCGGTTCTGGCGGACCGTGACAACTTCGCAGTGCAGTACATGTCGAGCGCTGAGGCGCTCAAGAAGTCTACAACGAATAGCTGTGGGACGACGGGCAGGGCCTGTACTGCAACACGCGGAGTCGTCGCTCTTCGCACAGGACGCCAACTCCTTCGCGGTGCTGTTTGGCCTGACGACCAGCCTCGAGCAGGCACGGTGTGTCAGCGACGGCCTCCTACGCAACTGGAACGATCTTGGGCCCATGTGCGCAGAGCTTCCCGACAGCATCTCGCCATTCGTCTGTGGGTTCGAGGTGCGCCGTTTCTTGCTCTGACACGTGGACGAACTGTTGAGGCTGATCCGTCCACTGCAGTTGCAAGCGCATTTCGAGGTCGGAAATGACGAGAGAGCTTTGGACCTGCTCTGCCGCGAGTGGGGATACATGCTCTACACCGACATCAGCGTCCAGTCTACACTCCTCGAGGGCTTCACGGCCAACGGGTCCCTTGGGTGTGCACACATTCCTTCAGATCCTCACTTTCCTTCTTTATTCTCACACCGTTTCTGTCACGCTCTGGGCCGCGAGGCGAAAGCGTGCATAACCCGCACCAGCCATTACGGCGAACGAGCGGCGACGTCGAGGACGGGTTCGCCCTGCACCACCCCGAGTCGCATTCAATGCCATGGCTCATGATGCCCAGCTTCAGCCCCGTGTCGATCACCCAGCCGCTGGGCATCTTAAGTTCAGCGCACATTCACTGTAATCGCACAACGTGTTCCTAATTCACAGTCGTTAATGTCAATCAAAATTCATTTTGCTGTAGCACTCCATATGAAATCTCTTGTAGCATTTGCAGGGTGACGCCCGCAAGTGTCAAGTCCCTGCCCTTGACACCGGGAACCCCCGGGATATTCGGGGTCAGTAACTCCGACCCTGATGTGGTGGATGATCTTCTGTTCATGCCCCCTCCACGCAGTACAGCTTGGACCAACATCTGGGCATCAAGGGCTTTGCCACATCCTAGTCTCATGCTCTACTATAGGCTGGCAGGCCCAATGCCCCGCATTTCGAAGATGCGACTTATGCGAACGATACGCCCTGATCCCCGTCACAGCCGATGGCAGGGGCGCCGACGTGGGAACCACAAAACAACCTGTGCGTCCTCAGTGTATCCAAGCTGTCCAGACTAAATCCCGCGTTTATAAACACACACATGCAGGTGATCTCTTCATGGCGCCAAACAACTCCCAGGCCGTAGCCGCTGTGGCCCTCGTTTCCACTATCGTTGCCGTCGCCATCGTCGTGGGAGTTGCAGCCATCCAGCGCCTGGCTGCTAGAGGGCACAACATCCTGCCTATAGCTGGTATCGCGGGTGCTGGCAACGCACAACCCCAAAATCTGGCACTTGGAGTGTACCCGGCCGGTGTCCCCTGTCAGCCAGGCGATGAAGGGCCCACTTCTCCCACGACGTAAGCATGGCCCGTCGACCTCTTTCCAGCTTGTCACCGATACAATGCACGCTCGCTTAGGTTACAGAGTGACACGAGTGCTCAAGATCCGGATCAGATCCCTGTCCCATGGGCGCAGTTCGGGCCAGATCAACAGCCCTATCATTGTGAGTTCCTGATCTGTTGTGCCGTCGCTTTAATTAACTAGATGCTTGTCGACCATAGATGAACAGCTCAGCCGAATCCGCCAGAGTAGTTTCCAAGTTGCAATCGATCTTCGCGAACCAGAAGCACCGGCCGTAGGGATTTGCAAGGGTTGGGTGACCCTTCGTGGGTTGCTGACCCAACCCTTGTGGGTAAGGGTAAGGGTCAGAGATTTGTGACCCATGACCCTTCGACCCATGGGACTGTGAACCTTTTTGTCGATCAGCACACTACAATGCCCCTTGTAGGAACTAGTTTTCATATATTTGGAGGCAAGGGGAATGCTTACAGGAGTGTACAATTCAGGACGTGTGTCATAGGCACATGGAAGTTCAAGATGACAGTCATTGGTAGTCTATTTTATATGATTACCCACCGTGGGTCACACCCATGGGTGACCCTTGGGTGACCCATGGGTAGTAGTATCATGGGTCAGACCCACAAGGGTAAGGGTAAGGGTCACCTCGAATTTACCCATGGGTGACCCTTGCAAAACCCTAACCGGCCGCAAAGCCAACACGAGGCCTTTGTACAATTCATATCGGCCCTACCAACACGGTCGTCCCCAAAATCGTCATTAGTGGCGCTTCTGATGACCATCTCCCCCTTGAAGACGATGAGGAGTTCCGCGATCTTTTTTTCCATGACCATCCAACTCACACCTGATTGCAACACACCTCGCCCTTGGAAGCTTGTCCTTTCGCGCTGTCAGTTGTGAAAAAAGAAATACAGACATCCAATCCAAAAAAAAAAAAAAAACAAGTTGCTTCAAGAGGGCCACAGCGAACCGTCAAAGCGACAGCGACCAAGCCGAAACAGCCATGGACGTGAGAGTGAAAAGCCTATTCGCAAATGCATCACGTCATTTTGGTACTATCGACGGCCCAACCCCATTCGCACAGCTGCCGACTATTCAAATCTTATGCGTGCTCCCGAAAATGTCATCGTTTCCAGCCTCGCTTGAATAGGCGGGCCAGTTCCAGCTAGCCGCAGTTAAGTACGTCTCTCGACGTCTTTCCTCCTCCCACAAGTTGTCACCATGCAGCCAACGCCGCCCCCGTCCCCCGTCGGAAACACTGCGTCGAACTCGTCGGCCCTGGTGCCTGAAACTCCCCAGTCGACACCAACGCTCCTCACGTACGGGTTCTCGCTGCCGCAGCTTTTGGCTCGGACATTGCATTCTCCTGAACCGCTCGCAACTCTCAGCACTGTTGAGTGGGACACCAGCATTACCTCCTCCCAAAGGCACAGTCCTTCACAAGCAATTGCGCCTCGGCTGCCGAGCACTGACATCGACCACAGCCAGCAGCTCGTGCCATTCGAAGCCAGCTTCCCAGCGCCGCTCCAGACTGGAGAATCCGTACCTCAGTCTCATCCATATATTTATTCCATGGAACTCGCGCAGCAGCCGATCGAGACCATCACACCGCCGCCCGAGCCAGTCACGCCACCGCCGCCCGTCAAGGGAAGCGCTCGCAGGGACAGGAAAGTGTCTTTTGTTGTACCCGACATGCCTCCGACGAAAGAACGCTCCGCCACCGTCATTCGCTCCATGGACCAGAACCAGGCCGTGGTCAGCCTCAAGGGAAATCCTCTGCACGGGCTGGCACCTCCTTCGTCAACGTGGGCAACCAACGGCACGGGAAGCCGCGTGCTGGTCTCGCCCCCGCCGTTTGCGCTTGTATGCGTGATCTGCCATCAAGTGTCCACGGACGCGCAGAAAGCAGAAGAGCATTATGCGTCCGAGCACGGTCAACCAAGACCGTACGCGTGCAACGGCGGCTGTGGTTTCTCCTTCGAGACTGAGCGCCAGAGAAAGATGCATTTGCTGAGATCTCTCGCGTGCAGGCAGGCTCACAGCATTGCCGCCTCGCAGACTGACGTTGACGCCGGGTCTCCCATGTAATGCGCGCTCGAATTTGCTCGTACTGTAGCCGGTCTCGCAGTCCGACGCAGCAGAATATAGCACAACAGTTCGCAATTCAAAGCTTGACACTGGGTCGCTATGCATCACGTCGATGAGATTAAGAGCTCTCGTGTGGCGCTTATAGAACACGTTAAGTATGGCAGACACGAGTCGTTGATCTGTTGACAGCTCTACGGCGTTGAAGTTCAAATGGGGGTGGGGTGGGGCAGCACAGTCCGCGAGACTGTGTCCAGAACCCGGGGGTTTAGAAGCAATATATAGCTTTGATTCCTCGACCTCAAGGCCTCAAACCGCAGTTCAGTGACGACTGGCGATTGATAGTGCACATGCACATCTCTCGAGCAAGTCGTCCCGTCATGGTCCGATGTGCACCCAGACACCCACATGCACACGGCCACCCTCCACCCCGCCTCGCTCTCCCTGCAGTGGCATACAACGACCTCGGCTCTCCCCACCAATATGCCAAGCACGTCGGACAGCTGGGCACGTCACTCCTGGCCCTCGCGCACGAGCAGCATGTCAAACTCGCATCTGATAACAGCAACGCACTCCTTCCATTGGTGCCAAGCGAGGAAGAACTCGTCGTCCGTTGTATACGCGCTCGAATGCGGGTGCACGGCGAGCAGCAGGATGATCATGCCGGTGATGTGCTGCATGTATGGTGACGGGTGAGCGTCGAGCTTGGCGGGGAAGTACGCGGTCGAGCGCGAGAGGCCGCGCGTCATGCAGCACATGATGTACGGCCAGTAGTTTGCGTCCGTCCACACCGCATCTGCCGCGGCGAGTGCCATGCCCTCCTCCGTTGACTGCAATGAAGTCGTGTTTCAACCAGTCCAGCATCTCCTTGCCCGCCAGACCGCGCTTCGACTCGGACGCGAGTAGGAAAGAGGTCTGCAGCAGATGGACGGCTGATGTTGCATGCGGACGGCGCGTTGCTGTGCGTCATTGAGTCACAGTCAACGAACCAAATGACGTGCTCACTTCGAGTGGTTGGATGTGAGCAGAAAGCGCTACCCGATAGTTGTCTGTGATGTTGGAGTGTATAATGAACACATCGTAGGCCTGCAGGCTGCGTCAAGTCAGCGTCCGCGCTGTTCAGTGCGCATCGCGGGGCATACAGGGCAACGTCGTGCTCATGCGGTTCCTTGACTTGGCGCGTGTGCTGTACAAGGGGGTGGTAGGTGTCAGAAATGAACTGCTCGCGCGCGATGAGTCCGTTTCACGTGTCGAAACAGCTAAATTCACGGACATCTCGTCGCAGCTGGGAGGGCATGCGGTCCACATTCACAAAGTATGTATTCGTCGGGGGCTGTACAGAGCTCGAACACGTCGTGATAGGCTGGAAAAGCGTGTAAGAAATCAGTATCAAAGCGATACGAGTACGCAACGAGCCTTTGTGGTCGTTGTGTGAATCGCGAGCGAGTTGTCGCACATCGAGAAGGTGGACGTCATCGTACAGCCCACGGAGAACAGCTCGTGCAGCTTGTCTTTGGACCATGCTGCGGGTTGTGGGTGTGCCTGCATGTCGGGCAGCAAGCCCAGAGAGGCTCTGCGTCGCGCTTCGCGGATGCAATGATCAAACACAATTTCGCGTCCCGCCGTCTTCAACCTTTCCGGGCGCTTATCATCGCCTTGCACTATGGGTTATCCGTCACGGCCTGAATACTTGTAGGACACGTGCTTACAAGGCACGATCTTTATGCACAGCGAAATTTGGCTTGGAGGATTAGCTGTTCCGGAGATCCAGTGTCACCACCATGTTGCAGTTATCCGAGAGGGAACCACAGGACAATGCGCATGATGTGGCAGTCTATTTTGCACGGTCGTCTTTGCTACTCCAGGTGCGCTGCGGGTCATCAGGATGAGGCCTCGACCGATTCGTGTACTGACTCACTTCAGCTGCGCTTTCGACGGTTCCGTTCGATGACTTGACGCCGTCGAGTCATGTTGAGTCATCGTGTTGTATAAACTCCCTCTGCTTGCGGTTTGCGTTTGCCTCGCAATTACATTGCAACCCAAAGCCCTTCCAGCGCTCAATTGCTCGAACTATCCCATGATCTCCCCAAACATCCACCGCTGCCGCATCTCGTGGCAGCTATGCATATTCGTCTTTGTGACGCTACAGAGCATGTCGCGGTCATCCAACGACCCAACGGCTCCGCTCCGTCGACCATATGCCATTGATTCACAACTGCGTCGCGAGACGCTTTGTGACACACGCCGTGTAGCGTTTTTGTCTTGTTCTGTTACATGGTGTCCGCTACGTTCCCCCAACATATGTTCCGTGCATAAACCTGTTCACCCGAGCGAATCTCAACTGCGCGAACAACAGATAATGCGAGAAGACGGTGTGCCGGTTCACGTCCAGGAGACTGAGGTTGACACGCGATCCAGACAGCCTATGCCGTTGGGTATTCGTCGACTGTGGCTGACCTTCATTGTTGACCATTGGACTGCTTTGCGACTGCCTCGAAAGTTGAGACGGCGTCGATTCGCACGCCAGTGGCTCCACTGGATCCTGTTTTGTTATCGCTTCCAGCTGTTCCCAACCTTGTATGGGGTCTGGTTGTGTGCATTTGAGCGAGGGCACGCACAAGAAACTCATGAAGTTCAACGGGTGTCGTCACTGCCTGATTGTGCTGACTGTCACTTCGAGCGGCCGTTTGCATCGGATTTTACCGCTTCGTACACCCGCGTTGGCGGTGGTCACCAGCCTGAGCGCGCCAAGCACGCGCGATTGTTCCATTTCTCAGCCCTACTTAGGTTTGCGTCCTCGGACTTCATACAGGGTGTAATATGCGCAAGCGAGTGGTGGTATTTCACAGGCTACAAAGACCTGCGCTCTGATGGCATTCAGCTGTTCGAAACGGCGCTTCAGGTCCCTCTCAATGTCGCGGCAACCAGACTGCGCGGGGCTGCGCTGCGGAAGGCCTGTGAAATGCACCACGTGTTTGACACCACAGGTTATAGTTCAAAAACAGTGGGGGATATAGTACAGCTGGCATTCGATCACATCTGCGATGACAGGTGTCAGAATATATGGGCAATTTTTTCTCCGTCAACTGACAAGAATACTGCTGAATATTTACCTATCACATCTGCATATGTGGCCTCCCGACTCGTGTCGGCTTTCTCAGAGTATTCAACCAGCCTCAAGCCAAGCGCCAAGTATCGGTACTGTAATCACGTTGAATTTGACCCCGAGCATTTATCAACGTATGTCGCCAAGGACCTCGTTCCATGCAAGATTCCGCTGACGGTACTAGCAGACAATGTGCTTGCTCGCCAGAGACGAGAAATTGCCCTTATGCACGGAATTATAGAATCTTCAACGTCTGGTATAGTACAAGCTCTGAAAATGCACCAGTGTAACACAAAATGTAGCTCGTTAATTACATTTGTACAATGCAGTGAACCGTTATTTCTCGAGAAGACCGAGTTCCCACCACAGCCCGCAAATGCAGGTTTCATCACAAAACTGATTGATAACGTATGCAACAAGTGTGCGCCCCAGGTGGTTGAGGAGGAGGGGTGCGCAGTATGCGGATACCTAACACCAGCCAGAGATTTGATACCCAAGGAAAAGCTGACAGATGAAATAAATGCTGTGTTATGTCGCCCTGAGGTCACTGCAACGGAACGTGTAAAGGGGTCTTTGGGTACATACTCCTTCCAGGTGATGCCAGTCCTGATAGACGAGCTTTCGGGGGTGTGTTGTACTTGTGCAGTCTCATTGCAAGTTAATCATATGCCTAAATTTGCATTGGCCAATGGGATTTGGATCGGCAAGGTTCCCAAGGTGTTACAGGTACTTACATTCGCAGAAAAACTGTTGGTGGCTCGGTCCAGGCGACACAAATGCATTGTACGCATCGGTGTCTCTGGCCTTCATAAATTGAATGCCAACATGATCTGCTACCCAAACCCATACCCAAAGCTGTACGATGTGCTTCCGCCCCATCGGGATGAATTGGATGAGTTGCTGTCGATTGTTTTCACGGGAGCAGCACGCCCGTTGGACGAAGACAAGAAGCGGCTCCCCTTTGTAATTAGTTGGAATAGGGTCATGGCAGCTTTAAATTGGCTCAAAGTAAACAATCACCATTACCACGACATTGAAGTTTCGCGACACAATATGGAGTCTTACGAGGACGGTGTGGTCCCTGAGGTTTTCTCATATGCAAACAACGAAAGTAACATCCCTAATGAAGCACGTGCTGTCCATGACAATGATACCGAAGTGGGGGTGTCCAGCGGCTCGTGTCCATTTTCAGTGTCAGGGGTAGCATTCGATGCTGTCACCGCCGACAATTATCATGCCGTCACCGCAATCGCAGCCAAGCATATGATCAATGGAAAATCTCTCGCTGTGCCACATGGAGCGCATCCTGAAACTCTCTGGCACAACAGTGATCTATTTCCGAAAATGTTTCCCTGGCTCTTTCCTTATGGATTGGGCGGAATATGTAATGATCTAGTTGAGGGTGAAATGTCCGAACATGCTCACAAGAAACACCTGCTGATGTACTACGACAAGCGATTTCAGATGGACCCTGAATTTGCGCTCATTGCATTCAATCAGGAGCAGATTGTAAAGGGTAGTGCAGCCGGGGCATTCTTGAGCACAAAGAGCAAGTTTAAACGCTTGGCCGAAATGGTCAGCAGCATAGATGAATCTGTTTTTGGCGAATTAGCAGATAAGTTAAAGGCTGATCCACGTTGGAAACCTGTTACAGAGACTGAAAAGAAGTGCTTTAGGATCATCAGTGAATTGGACATGGTCAACGGGCATGTGCCGGGATCAATCACAGCCAAAAAATATCAGCGTAATGAGTTATGGTCGCTGCTATCCTACATGGGGGCCCCAACGTGGTTCATTACGTTTGCACCCGCCAATATTCACCACCCTTTATGTCTATACAGTCATGGACCGGACCTCTGAACAGCACATCGTGCAAATAATATGTATGACTGGGATTGATTCCCCTTTCCCTAATTTCTATGTCAAGTCCTTCATATGGTTCCTGGGTATCTGAAGAAAATTCGTCTTCTTTGTAGCTTGTGAGATTGTGGAATCTCGGGCCTTGCAGTGAAGTGACCCGAATTCAGGGTCCACCCCGGTCCTCTGAACACAACCGCCAATTTCTCATTTTGCTTCATAGCCAAGAATTATGCCTCAATAAACAATGCTATAGGATAGCTAATTGTGTCCACAAACAAATTCTATTAATGGGATGCTGCCTGCTCGGTGTGTTGCCTGTGCCGACTGACTGGCCTTGATCAAAAGTCGGGCCTAGCGGCACACAAACATATAGGTGTCTTGGTTCCAGCGCACATTAGCTCTGCTATACATGCCTACCATGCAATGGTGTAGTCGGTTTGTGAGCTATGGGCCTATATTGCTGTCCATGGTCGGTGGTCAATGTTGAAATGCGGCAAATGCCGGTTCATCGACGATGAGCAGCGTCTCAACGCCCAACCATCGAATATCTTTACCCCATACCTGGGTCATACATTAAGGCCAATGTATTCTCTTCAGAGAAAAACTTTCTTGCGAAGGGGAACAAAATTGAGCTCAATGTAGTCGACTGTTCAAAGGTCCGGGGTTGTTCAGAGGTCCGGTCCATGACTGTATTTTGCGGGCATTGACAAAAAATTTGATGAAAAAAAGATAAGTCTTCTGTCAGACGACGACAAATGGCGCCTGATTGCGAACAATCCCGTAGCAAGTGCGTGCTTTTTCCATTTTATTGTGGCTCTGTTTTTGGAGGAAATTCTTCGTTGGGAAAAAGACGAACCTGGCTTATTCGGAATAACTAATGCCTTTTACGGAACTGTCGAGCAACAGGGGCGCCTGACTTTACACCTTCATCTGTTACTGTGGTTAAAATATGCACTCTCCCCAGAAGAGATTAAAAAACGATTACTGGACCCAGATTCCAGATTCCAGAAGCAATTAATGGCTTACTTAGACAGCTGCCACCAAGGACGATTGATCGACTCCACCAAAGATGAAGCGGTACTGGCTCAAAGAACACAGTCCCAAAACCCTGATTATATCCTGCCAATGGATGTATTACCACAACGTAGTTCATCGGTGGAAGACTGGACAAAACACTTCCGTGCCACAGTGAATGATTTATTGTGTAGAACTAACATGCACAGATGTGATAAGCGCTGTCTTGACCTACAGTCAAAGTGTAAGCGGCGGTTCCCCCGCAAACTGGTGAAGGAGACTCACGTAGATAATACTGGTTACATCCACATTAGGCAGGATGAGAGCGCATGAATACTATTAATCCGGTGTTAACGTATCTGCTGCGCTGTAATACTGATGTGACATGCTTGCTCAGTGGGACAGCGATTAAAGCGGTCATTGCATATGCAAGTGATTACATCACGAAAGTTGGTTTGAAAACTCCAGGGATGTTTCATCTTATCAGATCCCAGCTGCTTCGTCATGCTGCACTAAAAGGATTAGGAAACACTGCCAGTGATAATAAACGCAAAATTGTCACCGGAATCATCAACAGCTTCACTTCGAAAACTGAAATTGGAGCGCCCATGGCCGCATCATATCTGCTTGATCTGCCTGATCATTACAAAAGTCATGAGTTCAAATCTGTCTACTGGCGTGGTTTTGTGTCTGAGGTGTTGTGCTCATTCTCGGAGACTTTACCTGATGAGCATGATGACCTTGAACTGGACCCTATTTCCGATTATAATGTTGTGATAGCGCGTGATCAAAAGAACATAGAGAATGTAAACTTGATTGCTCTCTCGCCCGTTCAGGATTACATGTTGAGGCCTGTGGAGCATGCAGCATACTGTCTATACGACTGGATCAGACTGTACTCCAAAACGAAACGACTTTCCAGCCATAGACCCAGAGATGTCCCAGGGCCCATCCGTATTACACTACAGATGGGCGAAGGTGTTGAAGACTGTACTAGCTATAGGTTTATGCCCAGTCACCCCCAAGAAGAATCTCATCTCGTATATCTAGACAATCAATGTGCAAACATTGTTCCAAACTTCATTGGGGGGCCAATTCCTAGGCGCGATGCTGGAGATCGGGACTTCTACTGCTGTACAATGTTGACGTTGTTCAAGCCTTGGAGGACGGGACTGGACCTAAAAAAACAAACTGAATCTTGGGAATCCATATTCGACTCGTTCGAATTCTCCCCTCGGCAGGCACAAATTATGGATAATTTCAACTTGAAATATGAATGTTTGGATGAACGGGATGATTACAGTCAACGTAAAAGAAATTCTGTTGCTGCTGATGATGATGAAGGCACTGAAAACGAAAATGTGGATGAAAATTACATTGGAAATATCGAGGGTCAGCAAGATGATACGCAGAACGACAACGACGACTTTGTCATTGGCCCCAAGCGTGCAAAAACAATGCACCGTGCTGCGGAAATGGTCCGGATACTAAAATCACGGGGGTGGCTAAAACCACGCGATCAGGGTGATGTCACTATGGATCTTGAATCGTGCAGAATAGCATCGCAGTCTGTGGCTTTCTGGACAAAACTACTTCAGATGGCAAAATTTGCGAGATCTATAGTCTCCACATATTTTCAACAGGATTCTGCAGACTTCAGGGAGTCGTCAGATTGTCGACTTTCTTATAAATTTAGAATTGTTGATCAGGCCTATCTCGATTCTCTGAATATTAAATGTGTCATTGACACAGGAACTATGCTCCCAAGCGAGCTTGTGGCCCATGTGATCACGGAATTCGAACTGAACCCCGAACAACAACGGGCCTTCTTGATTGTTGCACACCATTATCTTTGTGGTTTGCTAGATCCTCTGCGGATGTATTTGGCTGGTATGGCTGGGACTGGCAAGTCCAGAGTTATCCATGCGTTGTCTTCATTCTTTGAGCGATTGAATGCCGGTAGCTCTCTACTTTTACTGGCTCCTACAGGGACAGCAGCCGCAAATATTGGTGGCCATACTTATCATTCTGCATTAGGGTTAAATACCAAAAGTACCGGACAACGAACGATGAAAGCTGACATGCGGGCTGCCCTCTCGCGTGTTAAGTATATATTCATCGATGAAGTCTCGATGATCTCCTGCTCAGACATGAAGATTATATCTGAACGGCTCAGCATGATACACAATGCACGCACTGAAGCATACGGTGGGTTCAACGTTATCTTTGCGGGTGATTTCGCACAACTACCACCAGTGTTAGGTGCCACACTGTACAATACAAAGGTTGGTGATCGCGGGTCTGACGGTTATAACCAGCGCTGTGCTATCGGGAAAGCTTTGTGGCTACAGGTTGTTACAGTAGTAGTCCTGAGGGAAAATATGAGGCAGAGAGAAATGAGCGATGATGATATCCGCTTCCGTGCAGCCCTCATGAATATGCGATTCAAAAAATGTGACCAGGCCGATGTTGTGTTCCTGAAAACCATGGTTGTTGACACGTCAAAAGACAGATCTCCACTGGAAGATGAGAGGTTCAGGCACGTCTCTGTGATTACCGGTGTGAATGCCCATCGAGACGCAATCAATTCGCTAGGATGTGAAAAATTTGCACGTGATATGGGCGAGTCTTTACACGACTTCTATTCAGTCGATAAGTAGTCATTGTTTTGACGTGTGGGGCTTATCATTTGGTCAACATGACCGGCCCTAAAGTCACAAACCCGGATGTTCAACTTGAATGAAAAGACGGTGCTCCCCGACCAGGAAATTGCGTATTCATAGCTTAGAGATCAAGTTTTACTTCTTTGACGCTGCAATTTCCTTAATTTCAAGAGGGGGTGGCCAGATTGCTGCTGAACGGCGCGTCTGGCGAATGCTTCCGGCGGCTCTCGGACGGCCGATCCAATGTTCCCTCGTCAAAATGAAGTTCCCAAATGTAGGGGACTCCTTTTCTAGAGCTTTAAGAGTACCTTATATAGAGAAGAAATTGCATTGTAGTGTAACGACACATAGGGAAGAGCAGCATTGGACCAACCGGTAAGCGCCGCTGTTTAGAAGTAGACGCTATACAGCGACCCCTCCCCGCTCCGCCGGGAAGAGGGGTCGCTGCATAGACCGTCGCTCTCAGGTAGACTAGTCGATAAGATTGGCGAAGGTGACGATAATGCTACGGGCCCCAGGAAACGGGGTCGTAAGCAATGGCGTGCGGAGATTTCAGAACGCTTGCGAAATGTTTTATGGGAATTACCACACTATGACTCCGACAATGTACCTGGTGTGCTTCGAATCTGCAAAGGTATGCCCGTGATAATCAAAAAGAATATAGCCACAGAATGTGGTGTTACCAATGGTGGGGAGGGCATTGTTGTAGACTGGCAATCTAGCCGAACATCAGGTGGTAAACGGACTCTTGATGTCTTGTTTGTGCAGCTCACCAATGGCACTTTGAATGTCTAGTTAGATGGCCTGCCAGCTAACGTTGTTCCATTGTGCGCAGATGAAGCCACCACGAACTGCATCTTACCCGATGATACCTATCTTACCATACGACGAAAGCAAGTGCATGTACTTCCGAACTTTGCAATGACTGACTACGGAAGTCAGGGAAAAACACGTGTCAACAATGTTGTGGATTTGTTCAACCTTCGCGGCCACCAGGCATATTACACTGCCCTCTCTCGTAGTGCATTTGCTCGGTATACCCTAATTCTGCAGGGATTCCATGCATCCCATATTCAAGGAGGACTTAGCAATGACCTACTGTCAGAATTCTGCGACATCGAAATATTGGATGATATTACTCGACTCCAGTTTAACAATCAGTTGCCTGGCTCTGTGACGTCTCCACTGCGATATACACGCATTGCACAGTATATGGAAAGCCGTGGCATTTCCTACAAGCCCCCGAATATGCAAAAGCACCTGGACTGGGACGTTCGTTATGCTCGTTCCATGCTTTTTAGAAACTTCGAATTTCCAGATAACAAAGATATAAGACCAAGCAAAAAACAAAAAAGATCACAGCACGATACACAGACAGAACCTCCATCAAAACGTATTGCGTCTGCTCTGTCTGGGCGTCACCAAGCCCCAGGTCCAGTCGGTTTAAAATGGGACTCACGGAATTGGAGCTGTGCATATGATTCCCTTTTTGGTTCATTGTATCATGCCTGGCTTCTTGATCCCACAGGGATAGGACGGTTTTTACAAGGCGCCAGTTACATATCATCAATACTGTTTGCAGAATTTGTAAAAATTTCTGCCAACGAACAAACACTTGAAGGGGCCCGTGACACAATTAGACGTGTATTGCACTCCCTGCAGCCCATGTACTTTCCAGATGGACCAAATGGCACCAGTCTTGCTGATCTGGCTCGCATCACTTTGGACTCGACCATGATTCCATGGGTTGTTCGAATGAAATGCCATGTGTGTCAAAAATGCACTGCGCCGTTCAGTGTGCCTTTGAATGTTCTGTTTTTCCCCAACACCAAGGACCTTACAGAGCAGATTCTAAATACGCTATTGTATACAACACGTCGCTCCAAATGCTGTGTTCCATACTCTGCTGCCGATGTTGTGGTTGTGAGTGGGCCAGCTGTTGTCCCGGTCTATGTGCATCAGAACGACAACAGCGTATTGGTACCTCTCTTTGTAGAAACTAAGGACCTCAAGTGGCAATTACAGAGTGCACATTACTACGGCAGGTTTCATTATATCATGCGTCATATTGATGCAACCCGTCGAATGTGGTTTCATGACGGCATGCATAATGGGGGCTGTGGCATTTTAGAATGCGATGACGTTGATCGCATCTTACCCGCCATGTCATCAAAGACAGTCATGGATGGAACTGAGTTTATGTTGACATTTGTAATTTACACCCGAATGCCATACTGAGTGCAATTCCGTTCTATAAGTGAAGGGAGTTGTGCTGGAAGCATTTCATCGCATGACCTGTACATTGGGGACTGATGAGGCTGAGAGATTGAAGTGATAGGTCCAATCAGATTATTATAGACAAGCGGGTAGACCTGATGCACTGCCACATGTAAGCTGGATGCAGGCTGAGATGTTGGTGCGACCTGCCTAGTTGGATTATTATAGATGGTGGCTATACATGTTATGCCGTGGACCTAGTTCTACGCTGTACATCTATATGTAGATTGCACAGTTGGCCTAGCCAGTGATGCCTTACTCCTCACCTTGACCCAACATCGCAGATAACACACAACCAAGTAATGCTTAAGCTCCCCTGAAAGACATACGTTGAAACATTCATTCAACTGTCTATCCCATACTCAGCTGTTATGCATACAGTTCAAGTTGTATTTTCCACCTTGACCAGACAATGTAGACTTGGTGTCTATCCATAACTGCCATCAACACTTTGATAGCACGATCGATACATTGTAGCCTTAGACATTATGTTTTATTATCCCCACGCGCGGCAGAGCTGGCACACTTGTTCGTTCATCAGCATTGCAGTTTATGGACATGTGAATAAGGCATTAAGATCGAGTGGAGGAAAAGGTGAGACTTGGATGTCGGCCAACTACTAATTATGTGACACACCAGCTACAGGATTGAAGACGGCATCCATGCTTTGCTCTGCCCAGGCCTCAACCTGAGCAATACACAGACCACAGAGTCTATCAACAGAGCGGTAGGGGATTTCCCTTGATTCGACAACACCAGTGCATCTGTTCGTACATTGACCACACCCCCGATGGAATTTGCTGAAGACACAGAATCGAACCCCACAGTCGAACTGTGTTCAAACCGTTAGTTCTCAGCTGTAACACAGTATAGAAATTATACAGACAAGATGTATCGATTGGATATTTGTGTGTGCATGCATATCGAACCATGAGCGACACGAAGCAACACATAGTGCTAGTATATGATGACAGCACAAGGACGACTGTAAGATGAATGTGATGGGGTGTATAGGAAAGCTCAAAGAGCACACCTTCCTCTTTATACCCGTTTGTCAGGCACAACTGTGGAGATTCATGACTCGCGTGAAAACAAATTATACTAGTCAGCATGTGCTGCGGAGATATGTGCTTCACTGAGTCACACTGTCCAGAAAGGTAATTTACAAGAAGTACCACGAGCCTCATTTGTCATTGAATGCTAAGCACAGTCGCATCCTGTGCTGGTGCCATTAAACACATGCCAATTGTCATTCCTAACGATTCAATCCCATAGGCAAATCATGTGATGACACTGACAGATTCCAACACCATGGTGAGAACAGGTGAAAATGAACCACTAGATGACTCAATAGTAACGTGCTGTCCTTTATCCCAATGACCCCACGTGTCCCACACGTCATTAGATTCGAGTCAGGTCTGGTGCAGCTGCGCAGCAGTCAAGTCACGCTGGCTGGTACCTGACGCATCTGGCCCAGTTCGGGAGGCACTATCTGAAACTGTGCTACGTCCATGTGCCTGCTGCGCACATTTTGCCCCTGTGGCGCATGACTCCACATGTCCCACACATCATTGAGTCAAGTCTGATGCAGCTGCGCAGCAGTCAAGTCACGCTGATCCATGGTACCTGACGCATCCGGCCCAGTTCAGGAGGCACTATCTGAAACTGTGCTACGTCCATGTGCCTGCTGCGCATATTTTCCCCTGTGGTGCTGACTTGTCAGACATGATACTGTGAGAACCGCTAAACACACAACACCGAAATACCCTTGCCGGCCTTATTGAATAGATGTTGTCGATTTTCTCTGTTGATTGGGTCTGCAGATGACTGAGTGACTGGGAAGTCCATAGCCCCCCAGGTGCAGCGTACCAGTACTCATCAGAAATGGACGGGCCAGCCAAAGGTCTAGAATATTATATGGCATCCAGCACCTCCATTACGACATTCTCACAGCCGATGACTCACCTCATTGCAGCCCAACATATATAAGCGGTTTTGCTGCATGCTGAGTCCAAACCCTTACACCCGTCAAACTCTATCTCCATTTTTAAATATCGTCCTCCAGCATGTGCTTCAGCCTGACACGCCGCATCATTTTTGTCTGCCAACACAGCAACTGTAGACCAATCAGGCAGCATGACTGCATGCATCGCCACTGCATTTGGAGCGTCTGTCATACGATGGAGCCTCATGATTGCATGAATTTGTGCATGCAGCTAAAGGGTGGACTCTTAATACTGCAGCCGGATGTAAAAAAGAAAACTTTATGTTACGACTGTTGGCATAAGATCTATTCGTCCTTGGGTTCTAATGATGAAGGGGAGGAAGACTTTGGCATCATTGGATGAGCAATACATGTGTGCTCGTTCTGCTACATTCCCTTAATCTCCAGGACACTGAATGCTTAATGTGCAACACGATCAATACAGATACTCATTCATTCGAGTGTGCTTAGCCGCAAGAGTCTCGATTGCCTCGCATGGATGGTGTCTTGGATTGACGTATATTTTGGAATCGCGTGTACCAGCGGTAAACCAAACTACATACTACGCAACACGGTTTTGATCATAATCGCAAGTGACAACCCACACTACATACGGCGTAAGATGTCATTGGTGTAGTCAAACAGCATACGGCGCATAACATCGTTTTCGGTGGCGAGAAGATGGATCACAACCAACGCACGCTCCCAGGAGGCAGAGGTGGAAGCTTCAACTCCAATGGCAGTCATCCTGTCCTGGAGACTGATAAACAGTGCCTCGAGTCGTACAAACGTATCCCGCAACAAATCAACCTCGCCATTCGTGTAGGGGACATGGAAGGGGCAAGGATTGCATACACAGCCATCAGGCGAATGGGCTGCACCATGTGTTAATCACAGCGTAAATTTTTATCTGGAACGCACACGAACCATGGTCATAGTGCACTGAAACGAAAGTAGGAGAGGATTGCATAGAGGGTGGTATCGAAGGGTGTAGCGGATCTGGGGGCGTAGAGGGCGACGACATTTGTAGAGCAAGTGCTGCAAGGGAGCTCAACTGGGGAAAGAAGCGGAAACAACCGCCCGGAGGGAACCGAAGAAGCAGTACGCTTTGTTCTTCCCACACGCAAGCTTTTTTTAGCCTCTCGCCGTAGTCAACTCACTCAAAATCAATTGTTCCATGTCTTTTCGCCCATTATCAGGGTACGACGCCTCGCAGGTGATCCGTACACCAGCGCATATTCCCGTGTGAGCGAATCAAATCGCAGTTGCTGTACCGTATCGGCCGTAGGTTCAGTAACGCGTAACGCCTACCTCTGAAAAATAAGGTTTGATGTGCGGAATCGACCGCGATATCTTATCGAGGCTCATAAAGATTAGATAAATATTATCGGACCCCGTGGGAATGAACCTACGGTCGATACGGTACAGTAAGACAATATGTGTCCCAACGGACTTGAGGGAAAGTAGGTTTATGGATTATTCATTCAAATCTCTTGCTGTGAAGGGATAGCCGGGTATTAGGAAGTTTGTATGAAGCTCACAAAAAAATCAGAAAGCACGTAAGCAGGCGTGACCGTTTGCAAGCCGAGCATCGGCGCACGCATTGATGATTTCTCGGGTCGGGAGTGCGGAGCGGGACGGGACGGAAACAAGCAAAGCACGGTCGGTCGCGGCGACGGGCGCTTACGGCTGCTCTGTACTTTTTCGCGCCTCGCACTCGCATCCCATGTCGCGCCAGCTAGAGGAGCGCCAGGTGCGCGCCGTATACGGTATGCAGCCCACTGTGCCTACATCCGTTGCACTCATTTGTGCCTTTTTTTCTTTTTGCAGAGTCGATAGAGACGGGCGCGCACAAAAACGCGGTGCAGCAGGCGGCCAAGCTGCTCAAGCGCCAGCCGAACAACACGCTTTACCAGGTACGCGTTGACCGTGCGGGGGTGTATGCTGTATGCTGTATGCTGATTGGGCGTTGTGTAGGCGCTGAAATGCTTTGCGCTGACGCGCACGAACCGGCTCGAGGAGCACGCCGAGGCGGACGCGCTGGCCGAGCAGGTCCTCGCGACGCGCCCGAGCGACCCCGCCGTCCTCGGCCTTATGCAGCATACGCTTAATGCCCTCAACAAGCGTACGCCCCTCGATCTCAATATTTGCGGTTAACTCGCTAAAGCTCGCGGCGCTGCAGCCATCGAGACAATCACGATGTTCGAGCAGGCGTACAAGCAGCACCCGCAGGACGAGGAGCTCGGCGCGCAGGCCTTCATGGCGAATATCAAGCTGGGCAACTGGAAGCCGGCCCAGCTGCTCGCGACGCGCATGCACAAGGTCTTTGCCCAGCCGCGCATGCTCTGGTGGGCCGTCATGTGCGCCGTTCTCCAGGTCCGTCCCTTCCCAAATTATTAGACATTATTCAATGGCTGATTGACGTTGTGTTGTAGGTCAGTAGCCGCGCGTCTAGACACGCCACGCGCTGATTTGATAATTTCTTACTTACTGATCGCCTTTGTGCAAAAATTCGGTGTATGCAGGTCAGTAACTACGCGCTGCCCGCGCGCCGTGCGCAGCTGACTGACGCGACAGTCCATTCACTACAACGCCGCCAACCTCGCCGCCCTGCACCCCAACCCCAACTCCAACCCCAACCAGAGCGCGGACCCGGCCACGGCGCCCGACGTGCGCAACCTGCTGCTCAGCCTCGCCCTGCGCCTCATCGAGCGCGCGCCGGAGAGCGCCTATGCCCTGCCGGACCGCTTTGCGCTCTGGCTCGACATCCTCCAGGTCGGCCTGCCTCCTTCATTTATTCCCGCGGTGCTGACTGACGCCAAAGGCACTGGAACGCGCGCCGGAGGCGCTCAAGCTGCTCGAGTCCGCCGCGGGCGCGCACATGCTCGCCACGAGCCCCGTCGTGCAGGAGATCCGGCGCGAGCTCGTCCTCCGCGCATCCGCGTGGGACGCCGAGCGCGCCGCCACCGCCCAGGCGCTGCGCGACGGGTGAGCCGGCCTCGCTTCTTTCCGTCTTATGCTCACTTCTTTCCGTCTTATGCTCACTTCTTTCCATCTTATGCTCACTTCGTTCGCCCGCACAGCGAACGCTCATGGGAAGTCGTCATCTCGCATATCAACGCGCACCTGTACGCCGTCGCGCCGCCCGCAACGGACACCATCCCCGTCGTCGACCCCGGCCTGCCCGGCCCCCCGCCCCCCTGGCCCGCCCCGCCGCTCCCCTCTGACGCCCACCGCGAACAGCTCCTCGCCGCTGCAAAAGCCGCAAAGGAGTTCTTCCTGGCGTTGCCGGATGTCGAGACCGACAGGACGCCTCTGCTGGCGGTGCTTGAGGTGCAGAAGCGCGTGAGGGCGTATGAGGGATGCGAGGGCGAGGAGGGCGTGCTGGGTGAGGGGGGCGTGGGGGCGCTTTTGGAGAGGTATATTGCGTTGTTTGGCGGGAAGAGTGTGTGTGTGGAGGATGTGTTGCCTGTTGTGCCGACGCTTGGTGTTGAGGGGAGGGAGAGGTTGAGGGCGTTTGTGGAGGGGCTTCCGGTGGACGTTGTGCGTCTTTTTCTTCGTTCTCTTTGCGCCGTAATTTTTGCGATGCTGACGGTTCGTGAAGGGGACGACCGACAGCTTGCACCGCAGCGTCACCGCGCTCAAGCTCGCGCGCGCGCTGGCGCCCGTGCCGCGCTCTGCGGAGGACGAGTTGGCCGATGCGAGGCGCTATGCGGGGCTGTACTTTGCGGCCTTGCCACTCGGTGCGTCCCTCCCTTCCCCTTCTCTATACCCTTCCGCTTCTCTATTCCCTTCCGCTTCTCTATTCCCTTCGCCTTCTCGATTCCCTTCGCCTTCTCTTTTCCCTTCCCCTTCCACCTTCAGTCACGCTGATGCAAAGGAACAGGAAAGGACCTGCCGCGGACGGAGCTCCAGCCGGCGGACGAGCTGGGCGTGCTCGCTGCGCAGGCGCTCGTCGGCGCGTTTGCGGCTTCGCGTGCGTACGTCCTTCGTTTTGTCGCCCGTTGCTGACTCGTGCCTCCTGGCCCTTGCCCGTCGCCTCGCCGTGGTGCTATGCTCTTCGCCGCTCCGCCCTGCCGCCACGATGACATTCGCTCCTCTGCCGTGCTCTTCGCCCCGACGCCATGTCCTTCCCCTTCGCCCCGCCAACACGCCCTTGCCGTTCCCTTTCGCCCCGACACCATGCCCTTCTCTCTGCCGCCGTGCCCGTCTCGCCACGCTCTCCATCATGTCGCCGCGATGCTCATCCCATCACACTCCTTCCTCCTCCCTCTTCCTACACGCCCCGCGACACACGCAAAACAGACGACCAAGCCCACCTCCTCGCAGCAGCGTCCTTCCTGGAGGCCGCGTGCGCGCGCTCGCGCTACGCGTACGGCCTGCGGCTGTGCCTCGTGCGCGTGTACAGGATGCTCGGCGCGGGCGCGCTGGCGTTGGCGCATTATCGGCTGTTGGGGGTTAAGCAGGTGCGCATTGTTTCCCAGGTTTCTAGAGGGTTTCGGAGTGGCGCACGCGGGGATGTTGCGACGTTGTCCGCGCAGTTCTCGAGGGGTGCCTGCACGTGCACGTTCTAGAGGGGCGCGTGCATATTGCCGCATGCCGGTTCATGTGTCGCGAAGGCATATTGCGGCGCTGCGTGTGTATGTTGCAGCGTTGCGCGTGCCGAGTTGCGCGCACATGTCACGCAGCTGCGTCTGCGCGTTCCCGGCGCGCGCCAGTTGCCCCTCGAAGGCGTGTGCGCCTGCGCGCCCCCCGCGCGCCATTTCCCGCCCTTTCCCGCTTCGCTCGCTCTCTTCCTGATGCCTCGCCCGCTCGCGACAGGTGCAAACCGACACGCTCTCGCACTTCGTCCTCGCGCGCGGCGCGACGTTCAGCCTCGCGGCCGACGGCGACCTCGCCATGCTCGGCGAGGCCGCCGACGCGGGCGTCATTTATCTTGCTAACAGCGCCGAGGTGCGTGCTCGTCCTTCCTTCCTTCCGATTATTTGTAATTGGTAGCTGATGGGTTGACGCCCGTGGTAGACGCCGGAGATGCTCGTCAAGGCGTTCCTCAATGAGAAGTACTCGCAGGTGCGTCCGCGTTGCTGCTTCACGCCCATAACCCCTCGTCTCGTCCTGTGTCGTCCGCGTCGCTGTCGTCCGGTCAGACCGCGGCCTCGCTACCGCGCCGCCAGTCAGACGCAATCATGGCCTCACAGCCGCCTGTCTTCTTCGCCACATCGCCACGGGCCGGCTCGATCTCATTCACCACTCCTTGACCCCGCTCTCCCAACCACCCACAACGAGCTCGCTCTCCCTGCCGCCCGTCCATGAGCAGCTCGCTAACGCTCCGCCCTCGCAGATCACGGACTTCATGACGTTCCAGGACCGGCTGGACTGCTCGCTGCAGCGCGACCTGACGACGCTCGAGCTCGCGCGCATGCGCCTCACGCACGGCGCGGGCGTCGGCGAGGGCGAGCTGCTCGACATGCGCGGCGTGTTCGATCGGCGTGCGTGTTGTGCTATTTTGCCTTGCGGTGGGGAGGGGTGGTTGCTGACGCGCTTGTTCTGCACTCTTCTTGCGACCGTCGCTGCTCATGAACGTCCGCGTCGGCTGTGCCGCTTCGCGTCCGCGCCAAAGCAGTGGGCGACCGGTACGACAACCGCGACTTTGGCGTGCTGCCGAACGTGCAGCCGCTCGACGGCGAGTCGTTCGACAAGCAGACGACGCTCGGGCCGTGCTCGCCTGGGGTGCGTCCTTGCTCCCTCGTTCTCCTTTCTTCTTGACTGTGTGTTGACGTTGTGTTCGTTTCTTCTTCGTCACGTCTTCATCGCGTTGCCGTGATCCATGTGCGTCATACGTCGCGCTGCGTTTTCACCGCACACGGCTTCGTCACGTTGCGCTGTGTCTTTGACCTGGTCGCCGTCCTGCGCCTTGTCCCACCGCCGCGCTGCGTGTTCGTCCCGTCGCCGCACCGCAGGGCGGATGGGCCAACGCGTTCATCAAGCTCTACCTGCGCACGTTCGTCGCGCCCGAGGAGCTCGACCGGCAGCAGGACCCGGAGCTGCTGCGCAAGCTCGGCGTCGAGCTGCCCAAGCAGGACGAGCCTGTTTCCGTGCGCGTGCGGAAGATCGGGGAGGAGGATCTTGCAGAGGTGCGTGGCATTTTTTATGTCTGGGTGGTGGCGGGGATGCTCATGCTGCTCCTCCCACAGTTGACGGACGACGAGCGCGCATTTGTGGCGTTTGTCGCTGACCTGCTCGCGTGGATCGAGCCCGCCGTCTTTAACACCCCCGCCGACGGTGCCGCTGCTAATGGCAACGGGCATGCGACGGAGGATGCGTCGGAGAACGCTGCGGAGCGGTTATCTAAGAGCTGCGAAGGTACCGTCCCATTCATCTCGTGCTGCAATTCTGCCGTGCTGACCTTCGCCCGTGTGCGCAGATGCCCTTGCGCGCGCCGAGACGCTCGCGGGGGATGCGTCTGTGCTCGATTGGGAGCTGCTGCACGTCGCGACGTTGTTACATGAGGTACGTCCTTGCCCCCGCCATTTCGCGCAGGTGCAGGTGCTGATGCTCCGCTGCAGCGTGTTGTCCTCTTCTCGATCATCAGCGCGCGCGTGAAGGGCAAGAAGCGGAACGACCCCGTGCGTTCTCTCCATTTCTCCATGCTGCCATCCTCGCTAAACCGCGTCCATAGATGCTGCAAGGCATTCGCACACTGCGCACACGCAGCACCGCCGCGCTCAAGGGCGTCTGCGCCGCGCTGACGGCGCGCGCGGCCAGGGAAGATGCTGCTGCGCTGGTCGAGCGATGTAGCGCCATCTTGGAGGTACGTTTGCCTTTTCTCCCCCACCCTCGCGATGCCGCTGATGCATTTCGTTGCAAAATAGGGTGTAGATGTGGACGTAAAAAGCACGATGGAGGGCCTCGCGGCGGCGCGTCGGGCGGCGTTTGAGGCGCTCGCGCGCGGCATTGCGCGCGTCAGTTTGTCCTCCTGAGACTGGGTAGACCGGACTTGACTGGACGGTGTTGCTGTCGTGCATGGAATCCGACTCGGATGTGAAGCAAAGCTAAAACGTGTAATCAGGATGGTCGTTATCCCCCGCTCTGTTCAGTGTTCTAATCGCGCGACAGTGGAAGATCAACTTCCGGTTCTTCGGGACCTGAATTGCTACACAGAGTACAAGGAAGGTAGGTCCATATGCTCGCGCACTGAGAAAAGGCCGTCAAACTACAGAAACCACGCCATTCGAATTCTCCGCCTTGCTCCCATAGTAGTCGTGCTGCTTGTGATTGAACTGGCAGGGGCTTTCAGGTCATTGTGTCTCGTAAAGAACAGTATTACGAGCTCACCACCATTTCCATATTGGTGGTCGCCGTCACTGACGTGCCGCCTCCGGACGTGTTCGTGCTGGGCACCGGATTCTCGGTGTGCACCATGGTGCGCAGCGTGTGGTTTCTGTCGTTCAGCCAGGCGAGGAGCGAGTTGTTGAATAACTTTGCGACGGCTGCGTATGGGATGAGGAAGGCGAACGCTGATCGGGTTCAAGGTGAGATTGTGGCACGCTATTGACTAAGACGTACAGTTCTCGAGTTTCAGGTACTGTCAGTGCATGGCATGGTATGGTCAGCCTGGGATCGCGTCGCAGAAGGGGCGCGCGACACACGAGGATGGCCTCAATCACGGCTGCGACACTCGTCATGAGACCAGACGCTGCAGGGACATTGCAGTCAGTATTCTTCGTCGACTACATCAACAGCGTCTCACCGATGGCAAACGCCACGAGGCGGTCCAACGCGCGGTCTGTCTCCCTGAATCCCTGGCCGCGCATGTGGATGAGCCGCTCGCAGATGCACGCGGCGATGGCGACGTCCGAGGCGGCGCCCACGATGAGCGTCGCAGAGATCTGCCAGCGGAAGCGCGGGAGGAGGAGCGTGGTGACGGTTGGGTGCTCCCAGATGGTCGTGCTCATCAGGAGGTTGAAGGCGAAGCGCGCGATGGCGAGGATCCAGCAGAGGCCGGCGAGGACGTACCCTTTCCGCACGCGGCGCACGCGATCGCAGAAGTACGTCTGGACGATGGTGCGAGTTAGCGGAACTGAGGGAGATACGGTACTAGGGCAGAGCGTGCGTGTTACCTGGACTGTGAATGCGATTATCCCGTTGAGCAGGATGGAAATGCGAAGCTCTAGGATCCAGCTGGCGAGCGTCACGTAGTCACCGAAGTTCATGATAGTATAATGGTACACCGCTGCGATGAGTGTTGCAGAATGGGCTGTATCAAGGACGCTTCTCGGCGTCAGCTATGCTGGCAGAGTGAAGCTAGCACCGCACATACTAGATAGTCGCCACCTGTAACAGTCAGAAATCAGGCTTTCTGAAGTGACGAATGGGGGATAAGGCTCACGAGTAGCTTCGTGGTGATAGGATCCCCCCAATAGTTGCGAAAATACTGCATATATAGAACTGAGAACCTTTCGTCGCGGATTATGCATCTCCCACGTACGTTCCAGGACTGCAGGGTCGCAATCCCCGTCAGGCTGTAGCAGATGATTAGCGCCGTCGACTTCGAGACCCATTGGTGCGCACAAGACGGCTAGAACGGAGCCAAGCTCCATCATCCCGTAGGTTGGCTGGAGATTTGGCCGCTCCATGATGGTGAGTTCCTGAGGATCCTGGGGTATGGCCATCACTGTGAGTGAGATTTATGCGTGCGCTTGCCTGGCATGGAGCGGGGCCGAGACGCTGCGCGTGACCGATTCTTCGTGGGCCGTCGTCGGCTCCACGACGTTTAACAGTGTGTGAACTGTGGAACTCTCACACGGGATGGTTCGCGTGAACATCTGGTGGTAGGGCGATTCCTTGTTTGCAAATCACTTCGGTTGGATGAAGTATCGATAGGCGTGGATGACAGCCCGGAGCCGCGTAGATCACTGGATGCTTGCGCAAAGGCGCAGGTCGAAACTGGAAAGTTGCAGTCAGTTTGCAGTGCACCAGTTACAACACAGTGGGGTGACACAGAGGTCAGGACATCATGATCAGCGTGCCTGAGCCTATGTGAAGATTCAGCAAGCCGTCATGCTGGCTTCTTGTGGCAAATGTCTGAAGTCAGCTACCATGTTAATAATATGTAGCAATGCATGTCAGGGTGAAAGCATAACTAAGCGCGCGAAACTGCGATCACTCAGATCGTCGTGGTTCTACTCCCAAGGCAGCGTAGCTGCCACGCGGCGACTACACTATTCCCTAGAGACAATGGACATAATCATAAAGATTACTTCAGATCTTGATTGGCGCCCGCACGCGCTTGATCGTGCCAGATAGACGCCGCGCAGCTTTGCAGCGGCTTTGCACTCCGACTGCTCTCCCAGACGTCCGACCACTCGATATGTCCCGCATCCGACGCTGGGCATCGGTCATTCTGGGATACTTTGACTTGAGGGTTGTAGCAGGGCGTATTCTGCAGGGTCTACGCTCCCGTGCTCTCTTCTGGCGGACCGTACACCCGGTTCAGCCGCCGGCCGAGCCGCTCCGCCCATCCCTCTCCTCTCTTCCAAGCGAGCTGATGTTTCGCATTCTCATGGAGTTCGACATTTACGAGCTAATTGACATTAGTCGTGTTCCTCGGGCTTTCCGGCGCCTTGCTCTGGACGATTTGCGATTCTGGAGGAGGATACATGTCGACTCGATCAGTCCTCGCTCTCTACGCTTAGCTGCGCTCCAGGTTGCCACAGCAGGAAGCAGGCCGTTCCTATTTTCAATCGACTACACGGCCGAACATCGCAGAGTGGAGACTGATTTGCTGAAGCTGCTCGCCAGCGCTCTTCCATCAGTCTCCGAGCTAGAAGTGCGCATCAATAACATCTTCACACTAAGCCTCTGGGATATTTTGGACGACCCTGCACCGAATTTGGAATGCTTCAGTCTCCACCTGCACGTCGATAATCCCAGCGATGTCATTGGGATATCGAGGTATCCGCTACGGACATCTATCTTTGGGAGGACGTCCGTTCCACAGCTCCACTTTGTGTCTCTCGAAAACGTTTATATGCCCATTTTTTCTGTGCCAAGCATGTCTGAGGTCACAATGCTCTATTTCATGTTTCACGAGGAGTTGTGCATCCTGCTCCCAAGTCACGTCTTCTCCGTATTTCCCCGGCTAGAAGAATTTCGAATTGGCGGGCACTCCGTTATGCCTTGCGCTCCGTCGGGCCCTTTACCAGCACGGGTAGTCGAAGGCTTTTCGCGCTTGAAAGGCTTCGAGATTGTGGTCAATGGCAATACAATGTCATGGCTCTTTGAGCAACTTCCCATGGAACGCATACCGGACCTATATATTTCCTGCCCGGAGTTCGATACAGTATACGATGCTCTCTTGGGTATTCTGACGCCGTTGCATCTGCGCAGGGTCACGAGAAAACCGTGTGCACGTGCGCGAGGTCCGTGCGCAGCAGTAATCCTGCCCTAGAAGACTGTTCAGACATCCTAGAATGATTGTTGAAGGTCATTCCAGTAGCTTACACCTACCCGCACATGTCTGTGTGCACAAAGCTATCAAACCTTAAAAACTGGCCAAGATATTGTCAAATTACTGGTTTCAAGTTCCGCGCGCATGTTGCGCATGTTGCGCACGGATGCGCACGGACTGCGCACGGATTTTTCACACTGCGCACGAAAGTTGAAATCATGCACACGGATTGTAAATCTGTGCGCACGGATGAAGGAGGACTGCGCACGGATTGTGATGTTGTCACCCCAGGCAGTCACCACGGAACTTAAAAATACATCCGAAGGGGGGTTTCCCAGTATCAGAACAACCCCCCTTAAATCTGTCCGGCGGCCAGGCTGCGTCGGCCGCTGGCGACGTTGGCCGGCGGTGCCGTCGTTTAAGCGGCCACCGCCGCGCGCTCGTCGGCCGCCGCCCTCTGCTCATCGGCCATCACAGCCTGCTCACTGGCGGCCGCCCCCTGCTCGACGGCGGCCACCAGCGCTTCCGGCAACTCCCGGAGCTGGCGCTACTGGCCTCGGGACCGGTCGGAAAGATCCGAAAATTGATCGTCGGGCTATCCAATGCTTCGTCGGCCATCATGACCACCGGCGCTTAATTTATTGTTCGCCGGCCAGCCTGGGAACTGGCGCTTCCTCGGCTTCGCCGGCGGCTGGTCGGAAATGGCCGATACTGGTCGGCGAACATTTTCCTTGTTCGGTGGCGAGCGTGCACACCGGCGCTTAATTTCTGTTCGTCGGCTGGCCTGGGGACCGGCGCTTCCTCGGCTTCGCCGGCGGCTGGTCGGAAATGGCCGATACTGGTCGGCGAACATTTTCCTTGTTCGGTGGCGGCGTGCACACCGGCGCTTAATTTCTGTTCGTCGGCAGGATGCTCACCGGCACTTAATCAGCTTAGCCAGCAGCTGGTCATCAATGGGCAATGGCCTCAATCCTTCAGCATTTGCTGTGCATATCAGTGTTTAATTTATTTTTGTTGGTGGAATGGTCATTGGCATTCAATCAGCTTCGCCAGCAGCCGCTCAGAAATGGCTGCTGATCTTTTCAAGCCATTGTCAGCAGTCATGCAAACTCACCCTTAACGAATCAATCAATGATGAAGCAGGAAATGGCACTTAAGGCAATACATGGCCACCAGCAAAGGAATGCTTGGCCGCCGGCGAAGTAGGCCAGCGAAAGAGTATTTGGCAGCTACACCACTTTTTCCAGCTGTCCAATGCAAAAGAAAAGCTCTCAAAGTGTCTATCAGCATCACTTTCAGTGCCTGGCAAAGGAACGCTCAGCTGCTGGCGAAGAAAGGCTTGGCTGCCGGCGAACAAACTTTCTGCCGGCGAACGAATGTTCTGCCGCTGGCAAAGTGTTCAGTGGCAGAGGGAGGCCAGATGCTGCTGAAATGAATCTCTTTGAAACTTTGACTGTATGAACCCATATATATTCACATTGTCCCAGCGAATTATCAGCCTCCAAGATGGTCCTAATAGAGAGCTATTCATGCATGAAGTGAGGAATCAGAACAGGTCAACCGTTGCTCCAATCGTCAAGCTCAAATGGTAAAAGTGTGCTGTTTGACATCTCTGAAGATGGTCCAGGCTGTGAATTGTGAGTACATGCATTGGTCGGTGCTCGGTGCGAATGGCCACTTTTTGCTCAACAATGATCAGTTCGCCCAGAGAGGGTTTGTTAATTATATCCTTAGCAAATCTTGCTGCGGGTTGAAGGACAACATAAAAGATTTTTGAGATATTGTGCAGGTCTGTATATTTTGAAATGATGGTGCAGTGCGCATTTTCGCCGGCCGGCCTTCCAAGGCCAATAGACCTCAGACTTTGAGGTCAGACATTGCTCCACGCATGTTGATCTATTGGAATGTGTCCATAACATTTAATCCTAGAGTTTAACTGCAGGGGATGCGGAATTGGTGGAGGAATTGCATTCGCAAATCCAATCCTCAGTTTCTGTCCAGAAGTACCTTCACCCAGAGTGCATTTGTTAATTATATCCTTAGCAACTTAAGGTGCGTATGCCAGGACATCATACAAGATTTTTGAGATAGTTTTCAGGGCTGTATATTTTGAGGCCATGGTGGGGTGAGCGGTTTATCGCTCCAAGCCTTCCCACCCTCCTAGACCTCAGTACCCGACCTTATAACATGCTCTAAGCCCATGGGACTATTGTATAGTATGCCTACATGAACCTCCTGAAGTTTGAATGCAATTGATTAAGAACTGGCGGAGAAATGACATGCGCATGTGGTGGAACTGAGTTGCAGCCAAGTTCACCATGAATTGCACATGCAACCTACCCCACCTTCCAGGTCAAGTGTCTCAGCGCCCATATAACACGTTATCTCAAGGATAGCATTGGGTACATTGGTTCTCTGAGGTCTTAGTCCCTGAGAAGCATGGGCTGGAGTGTGGTGTGAGTTGCAGTCTGTTCACCAGGATAAGCAGTTGTAACCTACTCCACACTCCAGCCCATGCTTCTCAGGGACTAAGACCTCAGAGAACCAATGTACCCAATGCTATCCTTGAGATAACGTGTTATATGGGCGCTGAGACACTTGACCTGGAAGGTGGGGTAGGTTGCATGTGCAATTCATGGTGAACTTGGCTGCAACTCAGTTCCACCACATGCGCATGTCATTTCTCCGCCAGTTCTTAATCAATTGCATTCAAACTTCAGGAGGTTCATGTAGGCATACTATACAATAGTCCCATGGGCTTAGAGCATGTTATAAGGTCGGGTACTGAGGTCTAGGAGGGTGGGAAGGCTTGGAGCGATAAACCGCTCACCCCACCATGGCCTCAAAATATACAGCCCTGAAAACTATCTCAAAAATCTTGTATGATGTCCTGGCATACGCACCTTAAGTTGCTAAGGATATAATTAACAAATGCACTCTGGGTGAAGGTACTTCTGGACAGAAACTGAGGATTGGATTTGCGAATGCAATTCCTCCACCAATTCCGCATCCCCTGCAGTTAAACTCTAGGATTAAATGTTATGGACACATTCCAATAGATCAACATGCGTGGAGCAATGTCTGACCTCAAAGTCTGAGGTCTATTGGCCTTGGAAGGCCGGCCGGCGAAAATGCGCACTGCACCATCATTTCAAAATATACAGACCTGCACAATATCTCAAAAATCTTTTATGTTGTCCTTCAACCCGCAGCAAGATTTGCTAAGGATATAATTAACAAACCCTCTCTGGGCGAACTGATCATTGTTGAGCAAAAAGTGGCCATTCGCACCGAGCACCGACCAATGCATGTACTCACAATTCACAGCCTGGACCATCTTCAGAGATGTCAAACAGCACACTTTTACCATTTGAGCTTGACGATTGGAGCAACGGTTGACCTGTTCTGATTCCTCACTTCATGCATGAATAGCTCTCTATTAGGACCATCTTGGAGGCTGATAATTCGCTGGGACAATGTGAATATATATGGGTTCATACAGTCAAAGTTTCAAAGAGATTCATTTCAGCAGCATCTGGCCTCCCTCTGCCACTGAACACTTTGCCAGCGGCAGAACATTCGTTCGCCGGCAGAAAGTTTGTTCGCCGGCAGCCAAGCCTTTCTTCGCCAGCAGCTGAGCGTTCCTTTGCCAGGCACTGAAAGTGATGCTGATAGACACTTTGAGAGCTTTTCTTTTGCATTGGACAGCTGGAAAAAGTGGTGTAGCTGCCAAATACTCTTTCGCTGGCCTACTTCGCCGGCGGCCAAGCATTCCTTTGCTGGTGGCCATGTATTGCCTTAAGTGCCATTTCCTGCTTCATCATTGATTGATTCGTTAAGGGTGAGTTTGCATGACTGCTGACAATGGCTTGAAAAGATCAGCAGCCATTTCTGAGCGGCTGCTGGCGAAGCTGATTGAATGCCAATGACCATTCCACCAACAAAAATAAATTAAACACTGATATGCACAGCAAATGCTGAAGGATTGAGGCCATTGCCCATTGATGACCAGCTGCTGGCTAAGCTGATTAAGTGCCGGTGAGCATCCTGCCGACGAACAGAAATTAAGCGCCGGTGTGCACGCTCGCCACCGAACAAGGAAAATGTTCGCCGACCAGTATCGGCCATTTCCGACCAGCCGCCGGCGAAGCCGAGGAAGCGCCGGTCCCCAGGCCAGCCGACGAACAGAAATTAAGCGCCGGTGTGCACGCTCGCCACCGAACAAGGAAAATGTTCGCCGACCAGTATCGGCCATTTCCGACCAGCCGCCGGCGAAGCCGAGGAAGCGCCAGTTCCCAGGCTGGCCGGCGAACAATAAATTAAGCGCCGGTGGTCATGATGGCCGACGAAGCATTGGATAGCCCGACGATCAATTTTCGGATCTTTCCGACCGGTCCCGAGGCCAGTAGCGCCAGCTCCGGGAGTTGCCGGAAGCGCTGGTGGCCGCCGTCGAGCAGGGGGCGGCCGCCAGTGAGCAGGCTGTGATGGCCGATGAGCAGAGGGCGGCGGCCGACGAGCGCGCGGCGGTGGCCGCTTAAACGACGGCACCGCCGGCCAACGTCGCCAGCGGCCGACGCAGCCTGGCCGCCGGACAGATTTAAGGGGGGTTGTTCTGATACTGGGAAACCCCCCTTCGGATGTATTTTTAAGTTCCGTGGTGACTGCCTGGGGTGGATTTTGTGCGCACGACATTTTGGACCCTGCGCACGGATGTTAGAATCATGCGCACGGACATGGTAGACATGCGCACGGACATGCTTACACTGCGCACGGATTTTGTGTGTTGCGCACGGATTCTGTATAAAGCACAACTGCATTATTTTTTTCACTTTGGCACATTTAGGCGACTTGATTGAACTCATTGAAGTTCATTAACAAATACCAACAATTTCCATAAGTCTTGTTGCAATTGACTGCTCAAGTGCAGTTTGTTAATACACTACAGAATGTAGTAAACACAGGTAGAGTGCCACAAAATGGATGTCTATGACTGGATTTGAACTGAGGGTGTTTCGAATCCATTAAGAACATGTACATTTTAACCACTAGTCCAAACTACAGAAAATACATCCTAGCAACTTGAGTATAATATGGTGTGGGCGTGCAAGTCCCTCTGTGAGATGGCATGGTGAGGATGAGGTTGGAACCCATCTAATCAACAAGAAGATCTGAAGGGACGGGATGGTGGTGTGATGCAGGAAAGTGAGCACCTCTGTGGAGCAGACACAGCAAACTTTGGCTTGTTCCAGGTCCACTCCACAGCCCAAAACACGTGTCTCGTCTCTCCTTGACCTAGACAATTCATTTGAGATTTTTTGACCAAACTGGGATCAGGGCTTAGAATCTATTAGTAGATGAGTGAATCATGGTTACTTAGGCTGCAAAGGATATTACTCCTGAATTCATGAACCAAAATAACATAAGTTCTAACCTTAGCAAGCTTAATCTAACCTAACATAACATAACTGTATGAGGGTAACATCTTTTGAGTTATGAGTACCTACTTAGAGCCTCTTCAGGAAATCAGCTTAGAACACAAACCAACATGCTGGCTGAATATTTCTGATCCTGTACTAACGTGGAAGTGAAATTTCGAACAAATCATGTAGCACAGTAGTTTATCTAAAATAGTTGACACTAGAGATGTGCACCTCTATTAATGCACACAGTGCCATAAATACATCTATGATATACATCTTCAAAAGATTTTTGATGTTTTCCACACTGCACACGGATTTTGTACTTTGCGCACGGATTGTGAAAACTGCGCACGGATATCAGGAGCCTGCGCACGGATTGTGAAAATTGCGCACGAAAGCACATTTCATGCGCACGGATGACCAGGACCCTGCGCACGGATTTTGAAAAGTGCGCACGGACATTTGGACCTTGCGCACGAAAGTTAAACTCATGCGCACGAAAGTTCTAACCCTGCGCACGGAAGTTCTGCGCACGGATATTCTTGCGCACGGATGCACACGGACCCTGCGCACGATTTTCTAGGGGTCCATCTGCGCATCAGGGAGTTCCAGCAGACAATCTGGCTGAGTGTTTACTCAAGTCATACCAACCGTATCCGTCATTTTATTGATGCGCGCGACATGTACAGTGCGTCAGACGTGGAGTGCGATCCTAATCCCTTGCTGGAGCATCAAGCTTTCGCTAACCAGCTTTCTTCCCTGATGATTGACGCCTCAATCTGGTCTCTCATGCGACCCTTCTTGCCAGACTATCAATTACTCACTACACTGAGACTGGCAATTGACCAACCCACTGCGTCGACTGATGTCTTTCCCGGGGACGCAATTATGTTTCCTCGATTGGAGACATTTGCTCTCCATGCCCCATGCCCGCTGTGGCGCGGGAGACGTGAACGTTAAAATCGACGATATAACGGCGTTTGTAGAGCGCATCACTCTAGGGCCCTTGAAGCTGGAACTGGTAAATGTGACTTTAGACCAGGGACTCAGTGGGTTGACGGCAAAATTTGTCGAGATGATTCGTAATCCAAGTGTTACGCCCGTGCCCCGGTCCGCGGACCTCACGTGCTCTTGGCATCACTCGGCGTCATTCTACGTCACTCGGTCAACTCGGTCAACTCGGTCAAGCTCCCGAATACCCGGCTTATCTCCCCTCGTGTTCATATGCTCGGGATATGTTCTCCTCATCGTCCTCTACCTCTAGACCTCTCCCTCACTTCTCTAGCTTCTCTCCTCACTCGCATACATCCACCTAACTCGCCTTGTCCCTACTGTATCGATAGTGTTCATATCCGGTTCGCTCCACTCGTCTTAGTCATTCGCCTCTCATCATTCGTCCGATCCCCCGATACCTTACCCACTCGCTCTTGCTCATCCTATCGGCCGATGACGACGATCTCTATTGATCTGAGGCCCCCTCTCCTTCGTCTCTAGGATACACTCCGAGTACATCGGATCACCTCCCCAGGTATAAAAGACCCTCGACTTTGTATCTAGCTCCCCAGTTACGAAATCGACATAGTCGTGCCCCTCGCACGCTCTATCTCTCTCTCTCGACTTCGCCTCTGGGTTCTCCCCTCGCCCGACTTACTCGTCTGAGTCCTCTGCTGCTCGCGGTCCCTTCGGTCGTGCTACTCGACATAGCCGGTGTGCTCAATAACGCACCGAAGGCTCTAGTTGTTCGTTCGAGTGTTCTCTGCGCCCGGACGTTCGACTATCCTTGCAACCAAACCCCTAAGGCACAGCAGGCTTAACAGTATTTCGCAACTCGAGCTCCGCTCGAGTTGTATGGCCTTTGGGACTCGACAGAATCTCAGAAGAAACCAGGAAGAACCTCATCCTCTACTCGACTCCCCCGACGCTATCCTTCGCGAAGCCCGTCGTCAGGCTCGTCTTCGCGACCAACAACCTCCTCAGCCGGCTACGCCTTCGCCATCAGTCTCGATGTCGGGCACTAGCCGCTTCGGATCATCTCGGCACTCGCAACCGCCGAACGATGATGACGAAATCCTCTCGCAACACACTCTCTCCGGCTCGCTTCACACCTCGCGTTTCTCGCCGGCCCAGTCCACACTACGCGCGGACCCGAGCGGTTCCTACCCTCCCTCAAGTCACACGACGCGATCGCCTTCGCATCCCTCGACTCACTCGCTCGGCTCTCGACACCCTCTCGCGCTCGTTCCGTACACCGGCTCTCGCTCGACTCCTCGTTTTTCGCAGCACTCCTCGTCGTTCTGCGGCTTCTTCCCATCCGGCACCCCTAACACGGCCCGGCGTGGCGGCGGGGGTGGCGGAGGAGGCGGCGGAGGTGGCGGCGGTGGAGGCGGAGGCGGCGGAGGCGGCGGTGGCGGTGGTGGTCATCGAGGTGCTCCCTCGCCCTCGTCGCACCACTCGCACCACTCGCACCACTCGCACGGCTCGCATCCTCCGAACCCTCCTCCCGGAGGTGGCGGCGGTGGGGGCGGTGGTGGCGGTAACGGTCCTCCTGGTCCCCCGGGACCTCCCTTTGACCCTCCGTTGGACGGCTACGACTCGGACGTCGATCGCGAACGACAATTCCACGATCAACACGACAACGTCCCTCGTGTCTACTTCGTCGACCGCGACAGCGGCTCTCGCATCGACGCCGCCAAACCCGACAAATTCGACGGCGAAAACGCCAACAAACTTCGCGGATTCCTCATTGACTGCGAAACCTACTTGCTCGCCAACCCTCGGAAGTACCAGACGTCCCGCGAGAAGATTCTCTTCACCGCGACCTATCTCTCGGGTCGGGCGAAGGAATGGTGGGGCGGCTACGTTCCTCTCGTCCCGAATCCGCCTCCCGGTTACGAGTTCCTCGAAGACTGGAACAAATTCAAGAACGAACTCACGATCACCTTCGGCGTCACGAACGAACGCGAACGCGCCGAAGTCAAGATTCGACGACTGCAAATGGCCGACAACGGCAAGGTCGCCCGCTACAAGCTCCAGTTCGACGAATACGCCAAACTGCTCGGCTGGGACGACGCTGCACTCGCCTCGCAATTCTATCGCGGACTCCCTCGCCGCATCAAATCTGTCTTCGCTGCTCAAGTAGCTCAACGCCCGGCTTCTCTGACGCCACTCGCTGCGCTCGCTCTTAGCATCGACGCCAACTACTGGATCGATAAGGACGAGCAAGCTCTCGAGCACGCGAACGAACCCCGTAAGGCGCAGAAGACCACCTCGACCGCGACGCCTCAATCGGGCTCCCGATCGAACACCAAGTCCAACGCGCGCTCCAACAACGGCAACAACGGCAACAACGGCAACTCGAACAACCACTCGAACTCGAGGGGTCAGTCCTCGACCTCGGCCCGCTCGTCTTCGAAGACCACGACCAAGTCGAAGGACGACGTCGCGAAGAACCTCAACTCGAACGGCAAGCTCAACGGCGCCGAACGACGCCGTCGCCTCGATAACAACCTCTGCCTCTACTGTGGCCATGCCGGCCACACCGCGTCCGAGTGCCGCAAGGCCGCTCACAATCGCGAGTCGAAGGGTCGCGCCGCTAAGGCTCAACCCACGACTTCCTCGACGCCGGCTCCCGCTCCCTCGGGCGCCGCCGCTTCTGCCCCGGCGGAAGCGAAAAACTAACGGGCAGTTCCCCACGGGCATCTAGGGCCAACTGCGTCAAGCCCAAGATGCCTTACACTCGGTTGAACGCTGCCGCGCTCACCGATCAAGACGCTCTCATCGTCGTCCTTTCCTCCGACGCTGTCCCATCCTTTCGCACACTCGTCGACTCCGGCTCCGAAGATCAGTTCCTCGATACTCAGTTCGCCGAGAGTCTTCGACTCCCTCAAAAGTCTCTCGATCAACCGCTACGCCTTCGGCTCTTCGACGGCTCCTATCGCGGTGTTATCTCCAAATACGTGTCGCTTCCCGTCCGCTTCCCTTGCGGAACTTCGATGATCATCAACTTCCTCCTCACCACTCTAGATCCGACTTGCTCCGCAGTGCTGGGATACCGCTGGTTGGCCCGCTACAATCCTAGGATTGACTGGTTCCATCACCGCATCTCTTTCCCCACTCGTGTCTCGCCCTCGGATCCCTCGGGTTTCGTCCCTGGGTTCTCGCTGGACTCGGATCCTCCGACTCCGTCGTCACCTCCTCCCGCGCCACGTACTCTGCCTCCCGAACCGCCGATGGACGAAACCGCCCTTCGCGCGGCCGCTGCCCGCGTCGACATCAAGATCATCGGCGCCGCAGCCTTCGACACCTCTCGTCGACTTCGCGGCTCGATGGTCTCGGCCATCTACATTCGAGATCCATCGGTGCCCGCTCGCTCTGCGTCTGCCAACCCGGCCTCGGAAACCGGCGAAGGCATCCCCGAGTGTTATCACGAGTTCCTCGACGTCTTCTCAAAGGAGGCCTCGAATCGACTCCCTGAACATCGACCGTACGATCTCAAGATCGACATGGAAGAAGGCAAGCCTCTCCCATCCGGTCCGATCTACTCGCTCTCCGAGCCCGAGCAACTCGCGCTTCGGGAGTACATTCAGGATAACCTCAGCAAAGGACACATTCGCTCTTCGTCGTCCCCGGGTGGCGCCCCGGTTCTCTTCGTCAAGAAGGCCGACGGTTCTCTTCGCCTATGCGTCGATTATCGTGGGCTCAACAAGATCACTCGGAAGGACAAGTACCCGCTTCCGCTCATCTCGTCCACGCTCGACCGCCTTCGCACCGCCAAGAAGTTCACCAAGCTCGATCTTCGTGTCGGATACAGCAACGTTCGCATCGCGGCCGGCGACGAGTGGAAGACTGCCTTTCGAACGCGCTACGGCACCTACGAGTATCTCGTCATGCCTTTCGGTCTCACGAACGCTCCAGCCGCTTTCCAGCGCTTCATGAACGACATCTTCTCCGATCTCCTCGACGTCACGGTCACCGTCTACCTCGACGACATCCTTATCTACTCGGACGATCCCTCGAAGCATGAGGAACACGTTCGAGAGGTCCTTCGACGGCTGCGGGAGAATGACCTCTTCTGTAAGCCCGAGAAGTGCGAGTTCCATGCTGACACCATCGAGTACCTCGGGTACATCATCAGCCCCGAGGGCATCAGCATGGACGCGAAGAAGATTGCCACCCTCCTCGAGTGGCCCGTTCCTCGCAACGTTCGCGACATCCAGTCGTTCCTCGGCTTTGCGAACTTCTATCGACGATTCATCTACGATTACTCCGATATCGTCGTCCCGCTCACTCGTCTCACTCGAAAGACCGCAACGTGGAACTTCACTCCGCAATGCCTCGCCGCGTTCAACGAGCTCAAGAAGGCGTTCACTTGCGCTCCCGTCCTTCACCACTTCGATCCCGCTCTCCCTCGCGTCGTCGAGACTGACGCTTCTGACTACGCGATCGCGGCGATCTTCTCGCACGTCCTCCCGGACGGCTCTGTTCACCCCGTCGCTTTCCATTCGCGCACGCTCACTCCCACCGAGCTCAACTATGACACGCACGACAAGGAGCTACTCGCGATATTCGAGGCGTTCGAACTATGGCGACACTACCTCGAAGGGGCCGAGACCCCAATAGACGTCGTCACGGACCACAAGAACCTCGAGTATTTCTCTACCACGAAGATGCTCACTCGTCGGCAAGCTCGCTGGTCCGAGTACCTTTCTACCTTCAACCTCCTCATTCGCTTTCGACCCGGTCGACTCGGCGGCAAACCCGATGCTCTCACTCGCCGCCACGACGTCTATCTCAAAAGGGGGGATGGTGGCTACGCCAGCGCAAACCCGCAGAACTTCCGACCCGTTTTTACCTCGGAACAGTTCGCCGCTTCCCTTCGCACGACGTATGCTGAAGAGACTTTCCTTCGCGCAGCCACGATCATGGACACTCAGTCCATTCGGGATGACATTCGCGCCTCGTACGACTCGGACGAACTCGCTCTCGACATTCGCTCGAAACTCGGCACCGATGACGCGATCAACTGGTCGGCCTCGGACGATGGATTCTTGCTGTTCAAGGGCAGGATCTACAGTGACGGAAATAAATATTCGTACAGCCCGATTTGAGCGACTTTGTATGCACAGTTTTGCAACTCCATAGTAAGCTATCCTCCCACTAATCGTGGATGTCAAGTGCAAGTATCTAAGCTATCATTTGGTTATTGACCCTTGTCAATTGAGTGGCTTGTTCTCGAGCTATAGTTGAAATACTGAGAAACCTATATACATACGAATCAAGCCGCCAATTCCGACCTGAGACAGGGTGCACTAAGAAACTTTTTTCAGTAGCATATGAGAGGGTATAGTAGATGAACATGCTGGTGGAATTGACCTGCGGGCCTGTGCTCTGGCGCTTGGCCCCAATGAACATGACTGTTAGAACACCGAAAAGTTGACCTCCCTGCAGACGACCAGGGAGTGTGTTTCATACCACCTGCCCACCACTGTGGGTAGATATTCTTGAGTCAATTATGATGAACAATTTTGAAAGTTGGGAGGTGAAATGGAGATTTTCAACAGGGTAGTCAAGTTTTGGGTGTTATGAGAATCATGTTCATTGGGGCGAAGCGCCAGAGCACAGGCCCGCAGGTCAATTCCACCAGCATGTTCATCTACTATACCCTCTCATATGCTACTGAAAAAAGTTTCTTAGTGCACCCTGTCTCAGGTCGGAATTGGCGGCTTGATTTGTATGTATATAGGTTTCTCAGTATTTCAACTATAGCTCGAGAACAAGCCACTCAATTGACAAGGGTCAATAACCAAATGATAGCTTAGATACTTGCACTTGACATCCATGATTAGTGGGAGGATAGCTTACTATGGAGTTGCAAAGCTGTGCATACAAAGTCGCTCAAATCGGGGTGTACGAATATTTATTTCCATCACTGTACGTACCGAACGCTCTCGATTGTCGCCTTCGTATCCTTCGCGAAAAGCACGATCACCCGCTCGCTGGCCATCCGGGTCAGAACAAGACACTCAAGATGGTCGCCCGCGAGTACTACTGGCCCGACCTGCGCGACTCGATTCGTACCTACGTCCAGGCCTGCGTCACCTGTGGGCGCAGCAAACCTCGACGACACAAGCCGTACGGTCGACTTCAACCGCTCCCGATTCCGCTTCGCAACTGGGACTCGATCTCGATGGACTTCATCGAACAACTCCCTGAGTCCAACGGTTACACCGCGATCCTCGTCATTATTGATTGCCTCTCGAAGCAGGGTATCTTCGTCCCGACCAAGGGCAAGATCACCTCCGAAGAACTCGCGCGTCTCTTCCTCATCCACGTCTTCGCCAAACATGGCGCTCCCTCGCACGTCTCTACCGACCGCGGCTCCGAATTCGTCTCCCGCTTCTTTCGCGCACTCGGCTCGCTCCTCAACATGACCATGCACTTCACCTCGGGTCACCACCCGGAGGCGAACGGTCAAGTTGAACGCACGAACCAGACGCTCGAGCAGTACCTCCGTCTCTACTGCAACTACAAGCAGGACAACTGGTCCGAGCTACTCCCTCTCGCCGAATTCACGTACAACAACACCCCGAACGACTCGACTGGTGTCTCGCCTTTCTTCGCCAACAAGGGTTTTCACCCGAACATCTCCGTCTACCCCGAGCGCGACGTTGCCTCTGCTCGCGCCCGCGACTTCGCTGTCGACATCCACGAACTGCAGGACGTCCTGAAGGAGCAGATCGCTGCCGCTCAGAAACGTTACACTGCATCTGCGAATGCTCGACGCACTCCCCCGCCTGACTTCAAGGTCGGCGACATGGCCTACGTCCTCTCGGAACACATCAAGACGACACAGCCCACCCGCAAACTCGCCGATCGCTACCTAGGCCCGTTCCCGATCGTCGATCAACCTAGCTCGCAATCGTTCACCCTCAGCCTACCCGACTACCTCGCTCGCGTACACCCGGTCTTTCACGTCTCGCAACTCGAACCCCACCCTCGAGAAGCGTTCCCCGGTCAACGTCAAGAACCTCCTCCGCCCGTCGTCGTCGACGGCGAGCAGGAGTACGAGCTCGAAGTACTCAGCGTACGCATCGACAATCGCCATCGTCACTCGCGCCTTTGTTTTCGCATTCGCTGGATCGGTCACATCGGCACTCCCGACGACCCCGAGACCACCGAGATGGGCTCCGAAAATCTCGAACACGCGCAAGAAGCAGTTCAAGACTTCTATGCTGCAAATCCCAGCGCTCCCGGCAGTTATCAAGAGTTCCAGCAAATCCTCAAGAAATTCGAAAACATCTAAGCACTCGCTTTTTCACTCGCTATTTCTTCGCTCACTCGCTTTTCACCCGATTCCAAGAAACAGTCATTTATTACATTTTGGGCGACTTTGGTCGCACCCGCTACTACTCTACCCTATCGCCTACTCGTCCGCGTCCTCGGTCGCTTCCTCGACCGCTTCCTCGTCCTCCTCCTCGTCCTCCTCCTCGACCTCCTCCTCGGCCTCCTCTTCCTCCTCGCTCGTGAACGGATCGTCGATCGACTCGTCGATCGACTGGCCGAACTGCTGCGCTTGCCACTGCAGCATCCGGTACAACATCCGCTCGATGTTGTGCACGGAGTTGTTCGTCCACAGGGCGTGGTTCTCCACGACCCTGCGGTGCTCGGCCGTCTTCGCGCGGTCCTCGGCCGCCCTCGTCCCCAGCGTCGTCCCCTCGACGATGCGCACCTTCTTGGGGCGCTCGGGCGACGCACTCGGCGACGCCGCCCTCTTCTCGCCGCGCGGCACGAACGGCTTGCCCGAGTGCGTACACTTGCCCCGGGTCTGATGACACGCGGTGCAAGTGTTCGACCGGTGCTGCCGAACGCACTGGCCGCCGCGCTTGGCGCAAGCCTCGCACTGCTCAATGTCAGCCCCGGCTAGCAAAACATGAACGACCGAAAACTTACCTGGCTCGGGAACCGCGTCCCGTACGGCACCTCCGGCCACCTGTCCGTGAACTTGCCGCCTGCGCGCGGCTTGGGCTTGGGCTTGGGCTTCGCGGCCGGCGCCACCGGGCTCGCGATCTCCTCGACCTTGTCGTCGTCCTCGAGCGTCTCGCCCGCCCCGAGCGACGGCGAGCGAGCGACCGCGACCGGCGCGGGTTTCGGCGCGACCTTGCGCGGCGCCTGAGCCGTCTTCGCGACATCGACCTAAAAAACAAAAGCGCACCTTAGCCAGATCGCGCAGTCGAGGTAACTCGACCCATACCTCCATGGCCTTCCGCCTCTTCGGCGGCGACTCGGTCTCCCTCGCGTCCTTCGCCGGCGCCTTCGTGCTCGTGGTCGGCGCCTTCGCCGGCGACGCCTGGCTCTTCGTCGCCTTGGCGCCCGCGTCCGCCGCGATCTTGGCCACGCGCTCGGCCAGCATCCCGAAGCGTCGCTGCGCCGCCAGGCGCAGCTCGGCCTTCGCCTGGCGTCTGCGCGCGCTGAACGCCTCGATCGCGTCGAGGTCCTCCTCGTCGACGGCCTCTTGCTGCAGGCCGCCGAGCGTCCGCTTCGCGTCCTCGTGCGCCGCGATCAGCGCCTTCATCGTCGGGTCGTCCTCGAGCGACCTCATGACGGCGCCGACGGTCTTGCGGTCGTACGCGGCGGCGACGTCCTCGAGCGATTCGTATCGTGGCATGGTGGGCGGCGGGCAGAAGACAAAGAGTGGTTCGACGATTCAACTCCCGACCCAACCACTTTTAATCTGCGTCCGACCCGTTCCGACCCGACCCGATCTTTTGGCCCCATTCGGACTCGAATGCGTGCTATCTCATTTTTCGTATTCACCTTGCGTTGCTGCAGTCCTTCGTGGGCTCAGGACGTAAAGGGGGGATACTGTTATGCCCGTGCCCCGGTCCGCGGACCTCACGTGCTCTCGGCATCACTCGGCGTCATTCTACGTCACTCGGTCAACTCGGTCAACTCGGTCAAGCTCCCGAATACCCGGCTTATCTCCCCTCGTGTTCATATGCTCGGGATATGTTCTCCTCATCGTCCTCTACCTCTAGACCTCTCCCTCACTTCTCTAGCTTCTCTCCTCACTCGCATACATCCACCTAACTCGCCTTGTCCCTACTGTATCGATAGTGTTCATATCCGGTTCGCTCCACTCGTCTTAGTCATTCGCCTCTCGTCATTCGTCCGATCCCCCGATACCTTACCCACTCGCTCTTACTCATCCTATCGGCCGATGACGACGATCTCTATTGATCTGAGGCCCCCTCTCCTTCGTCTCTAGGATACACTCTGAGTACATCGGATCACCTCCCCAGGTATAAAAGACCCTCGACTTTGTATCTAGCTCCCCAGTTACGAAATCGACATAGTCGTGCCCCTCGCACGCTCTATCTCTCTCTCTCGACTTCGCCTCTGGGTTCTCCCCTCGCCCGACTTACTCGTCTGAGTCCTCTGCTGCTCGCGGTCCCTTCGGTCGTGCTACTCGACGTAGCCGGTGTGCTCAATAACGCACCGAAGGCTCTAGTTGTTCGTTCGAGTGTTCTCTGCGCCCGGACGTTCGACTATCCTTGCAACCAAACCCCTAAGGCACAGCAGGCTTAACACCAAGTAATATACCGCACATTACTGAGTGAAGATTAATTTACTATTCATTTCCCTTCGAATACTCACGCTGCCCTTATTACCAGTAGTTCCATTGTTTTCCGTCCGAAACGGCTCCGGAAGCATCAGATTGAAATTGATGCTTCCGAATCTTATGGGACTCCGAGTCGGAGGCTGAACATTGAACTTGGCTTTGCACCTCCACGTCGGCAACCGACCAGCATGCGAAGCGATAGCGCACTCCGGGACTTTGGGCGATGTGATTGATGCGTACACAGCTGGCCAATCCATGCTGGCGCCTTGTACTTTCATTGGCATGACGATGCGTTGTTCTTTGCCTCCTTATATAACCCGCCGTCGTCATCGCCGTACGAACAACACGATGTCGCTACTCAGTCGCATGCCTCGAGACGTTTGGTTTCTCGTCTTTGACTGGCTCACTCTCGGCGAACTTTGGCTGGCCGCGAGTGTCTGTAGCCTCTGGTGCTCCGTTGCTCACGACCATCCTACCTTTTGGCGCGACATATCCATCCAATCCCTCAGCATGAGCACTTTTCGATCAGCTAAGACTCGATTGCAGGCAGGCGGAAATCGGATATGTAACCTCTGCATCGAGCTGGCTGACGAGGACCCGGCCATCGTTACGCTGCTTTACTGGCTGCCGCCGCTGCTACAGCGACTGCACAGGCTCAGCCTCGATTTGCATCCTGTCTATTTTTATCCGGCGTGCGACATGTTGAAGCACGAAGCCCCACTCCTGGAGCCCCTCGAGCTATCGGTCTCTAATGTCGCTGCTGATGGCCCAGCGTCCGTGCCCGCCGACATATTCGGCGGCTCAGCCCCAGCTCTGACGCAGGTCGAGTTGAACTGCATCGAACTTCCACAGATATCCGTATTGGCGTTCGCGTCTGCCGTCACTGTAACACTATCCTGGTGGCGTGACGAAGGGCTCCTCTTTCCATACCACATATTCACCATATTCCCACGCCTTTCAAGGCTCACCTTTTGCGGAGGCTGGGTTGATTTCCCGCAGCGCGTATCTCCCAATGTTGCCCGAAGATTTTCGCAGTTGACACACCTCGACCTTGCCTTCGTGGCAGGTAACAATACTGTCTTTTTGCATCATCTGGACACTCAGCCGATCGCTACCATTATCATTGCGTGTCCCGGGGACGCAGAAATGCTCACGCTTTCGAGCCACTTGCACGGGCCTCTCTGCGCTTCGATATGCGCAATGCCCCTCCTGGGGCGGTGCAACATGCGGTCGACCATCGGCACACCGTCAGGGCCCCTCAGGGCCCTCGAAGAAAACTCGACCGCCGACGAATCGCTGGCTGGCGGGCTCCAAGTGGTCCGCCTGTTAAATCTGCCTTTACATTTGCAGAGCGAGTATCCCCCTTATTCTGCACAAATAAAAAAACCTCCAAATGAGACCTTCCTCCACCCTGAGAAACTATTCCATCCTAGAATTGATGTCCATCCCAAAATAAGCGCCCACCCTCCAAATGGGGATGTGTCCATCCAAACTGGGCGATGTCCATCCCAAATAAGCGCCCACCCTCCCAAAGGGACCCACCTCCAAATTTTGTGGGGACATCTGTCTCAGCCACCCATTCCATCCTAGATATTATATAAGCGGCCCCTCGGCGGCAGAGCTGAGATTCTCGGACCGAACTCGGACGCGCATTCCGGATGCTTCCGAGCTGCTTCTCAGACTTCGGCCGCATACTCGGAAGCATCCGGAATGCGCGTCCGCGTTCGGTCCGAGAATCTCAGCTCTGCCGCCGAGGGGCCGCTTATATAATATCTAGGATGGAATGGGTGGCTGAGACAGATGTCCCCACAAAATTTGGAGGTGGGTCACTTTGAGAGGGTGGGCGCTTATTTGGGATGGACATCGCCCAGTTTGGATGGACACATCCCCATTTGGAGGGTGGGCGCTTATTTTGGGATGGACATCAATTCTAGGATGGAATAGTTTCTCAGGGTGGAGGAAGGTCCCATTTAGAGGTTTTTATTTTTGTGCAGAATAAGGAGGATAAGCGAGCACCTCTACTCACTCAGCGTCAGCGCATCGCTTTGGAATCTAGTCATCCCGCATCTGCGCTCAACTGAGTCTCTCGAATTATTGGGTGTCGTCCTCAATGCAGAAATCTCTCTGACGACCCTCTCCGACGCTGCCTTTCCCCCTCGCGCGCTGCACAGCCTGACGATTCGAGGACTATACCCTTTTTCGCGTGTTCCGTCCGATGACTTGGCCCACTTCTGTTGCAGATTGGCCGGGATCAGGGTCCCGGTTCTCCTTGCACGCATTGTCGTGCTTGGAGACTTGAATAAAGCCAGGGACTATTGCGCAGAAGTTGAATTCATATGAGAAGCGGTCAGTCCAGTCATTGTACCACTTTGCATGATACAGATGCTCAACTCTGATCCAATCGCCTAGGGCCCAGCGGTACGCGGCGTCCCCCTCTTCTAATTTACATGCATCGTCCATGTCCATAGCAATTGGCACCGTGATCACAAGCAATCGTCCTCTCTATTCAATTCTTTACCAGCCTCTGTTTCACGACGGTAATCCGCACGGTCAGACTCCAGGGTAAATGCCAAGACTTCAAGATACCCATCAATAAATTGTGCGAGTGCATGCCAAGCAGGCCTACCTTGCGGAGTGGATGGGCCAGAGGGTGCATCAACCGTAGCTATGTCGCTGTTAGCACGGACATCTTCGTTGACTGAGAGGACTATCAGCAGATGCACTTCGCACCGTACCAATGGCACCATTACCCGTTCTAGCCTTCGCCTTTCCAAATCCGGCGTAGCGACGCCCTAAGTCGGCCAGTGCACCAGGCAAGACCACGAGGATGATGCCAATCAGTGTCCCGGTGTGCTGCATACACCACCGACCAGGAGGCGTAGCCGACCAGGAAGGGTACTCAGGAGGGGAAGGTCGAACACATAATAGACCAGATCCAACCTAGGGTAATCCAAGGGCAATCGCCGGTACATATAGTCCGATCGGAGGCAAACCGAATCCGAACGCTCCGGACAACAAAGGAAGCCAACCAACACCAAAGAGAGGTCCGGAAGCGATGGGAAAGGCATCGGGGAAATCACCGAGGGTAATCGGGAGCCAGTGGAAGCAATGGGGGGTAAAGGGAGTCAAGGGAGGGTCAAGAAAGAGTGAAGCGTCGCGCCGAAGGCGCAGAATGACTCCGGACGAAGGGGATAAAGGATGTCCGTGCCTATGGAGGGTATCGGGCGGGTATCCGAGACAGACCGAGGTGTCCTTGCATGTATGCACGCACCGACACCGGGGGCGAAAGGCGCCGACGCAATGGCGAGCGCAGCAGCAAGCGCAATGCGTCAGCGAGTGAGGTATGAGCGCACCACCCAACAATCAACACTCCCACTCCATCCGGACAGCCTCCGGACCATGGACCATGCCGCGCGCGGACCGAGGAGAGTGTGGCGGCCGAGGTCCGAGGTGCCGGAGCGGTTGAGCATCCAGGGGACAGAGGGTGAAGGATGTACGTCGGCACGATTGTTGCAGCTTCACCTGTACTCCCAGCGCACACCGGCCATGCAGGGCAATACCCGAGGTGTGGTGTGCAGCATTTCCGAAGGTGTAGGCCGTAATGTGACGCCGAGGAGACGGACCGACGAACGGCTACACGCTGGTTGGAAACCAACGCAGCGGTGATCGACAACAATGGCAATAGCGTGTCGCATCCAAGGACCGAGGTTGACAGGGGTCCAGTGACGCCGAGAGAAGATAGCCGAGGTGCCAGCGGTCCGGAGAGGCATGCGGAACGGGTATATCGGTCCGACGGAGCGGGTGAAGCAGCGAAAGAGATCCAACGGAAGCGGCGTATGGGCAAGATCGCCGCGCACCGTAACAATCAGGCGCAGAAGGCGGACCAATATCCCATCTTTCCTTGCAGGCGGGCTTGACGGAGATGTCGAGGCGCTCTGTAGTTGCCAGTGCCGTGCTGTCGACGTCTGTGAGGGAAGTGAGCCGCTTGGTCGTGCTTGTACATTGCGCCGGCTATCGGAAAGAACTCCAATCTCTGCAACAAGTTTATGAGAAGGATCAGGCATAGTAGGTGGGGTGGATATCGACAGTCACCCAGTGACGGTCGCTCGCGAAATTCTTATACCTTTTCGGTCGTCATGCAGGCATTGTAACGGATGAAGCCTTCCGACAGCTTATTGTGCATATAGAGCCCTGGTAACCTCGTTACACACTATCAATAGCCACTGGCGATGAGCTATCTGTAACCAAACGCAGAGGCTGCATTTGGCGTTGACGAGGGGGTCAAGTGCACATAGTTATCTTGGTATACTAGTTGCATGCATAGATTGCAGCCACTCAGCTTCAGCAATGTAATACAATAACGGGGTACCTGGTAAAACATCCAATGCTGCCAATTGTGCTCTATGATCGGCGCCAGTTTTGCGAGTATCACAAGCATGTCGCATCGCGCTGCACGCTCCTGCGGCAGAGAGCTCGCGTGAACCATGCGATGCTGCAGCAGAGGTTGTTTAAAGGTCGACAGCAAAGGAAATGGTCGCTGACACAAAATGGAGTCGACGCCGATTGCGGCGGTTAGCGCCCGCAAGAAACCTTTGAAGAAGGGGTGAAATGCGCATCTCAATTTAGTATCGTAGTCACCGAGAAGTTATTCGACTTGCCTTTATCTTAGCACAGGGTTTATAACTCTGGAATGCACTCGAAAATGTGAGGTTGTGCATGACTGGTTGATTCCAAGGTTCTCCAGGGAATAAAGTCACAATATTGTTCAGCGTCACAAGGTCTCAGTTCCGAGTCCTCAGTCTCTGCTATATGTATGATGTCCATGAAATGTGTGGAATTAAGCAAGAGTGAAGGGATTATGTACATATATGTAACCAATGATTCAAGGCTCAACGGCAAGACACGGTATATTCATCGGGTTGTAGGTGACCTCCGCAAATTGTGATGCTAGTCCGCCATCGGTTTGGGATAGGCTGACATTGACGAGCTCCAGCCTAAGACTCCGAAGTGTAATGCGGTCAACAAAATGAATGAGTTCGTTTATGTCGACCTTGACATGGCCTCGACGGGCGTGAAGGCCAAGTGTCTCCAGGCTCGGGAATAGGACAATCTCTGACGGAAACATCTCACACGGTGAGATGCCCTGCTCGATGACCAGTCTGAGGGTCGACAAAACAGGATAGTCCGGTAGGAATGGGCGCATCAGAGACCAGATGGATGCGTCAATCATGACGGACGAAAGCTGGTTGGCGAATACCTGATCCTCGAGCAAGGGGTTAGGGTCGAGCTCTACGGGGTCGTAGTACATGTCCCGCTGATCGACAAAATGGCGCACCTGGTCCGTTCGACTAGAGTAAACACTCAGCCGCATAGTTTTGTAGAGCTCCCGGATGCGCAGGTGAAAGGGTGTCAGCAGACACCCGAGAGCGTCGTATACTATGTCGAAGTTCGGGCAAGTAATATAGACATCCGGGACGCGGTCCAGAGGAAGGTGCTCGAATATCCAGGACATCATGTTACCATTAAATGCAGCTTCAAATGCTTTCAGGCGTGAGAATCCTTCGATGACTGGTGTTGGCATGCTGCCAGCAACGAGACACGGTGACGAGGAGTGTGCACCAATCCGTAGTATCTTGATGCGGGGAAATACGGTGAAAATTTCACTGGGGAAAATGAAGGAAAGCTCCTTGTGAAGCACGAAACGAAGGACAGCGACGTGAGATAAGCTCGGAATAGAAGTCGTGGGAAGAAAGACGTTTTCAAGGGATAGAAATCGAAGATGAGGTGACGGTAATCCGGCGAAGATGGGTGGCGGCAAAGGAATTTCCAACATTCCCATGATGTCGTCGGGATGGTCAATGTACATATGGAGGCTGAGCCTGTGCAGGCCCGGTGCTGGCTGTTTGACAAGCACATCGAAGAGGGCCAGCGTGAAGATACCGTTAATTCGAATCCATAGCTCAGAAACAGACGGGAGCGCGCTGGCGAGCAGTTTGAGCAGCTGTGTCTCGACCAAGCGATACTCGGCGGTGTAGTCGATGGTCAGGCAGAACGGTCTATTGCCTGCGGTAGAAATCTGAAGAGCTGCCAGGTTAAGAGAGCGCGGCGAAATAGAGGTGATCAGGATATCCCTCCAGAACTGCAAGTCGTTCAGTGCAAGGTACCTCAAACGACGACAGACATGACTGATACCAATGAGTTCGTGGAGGTCGAATTCCAATAGAATGCGCAGGGCGAGCTCGCTTGGTAATGATTCAAGTGGTGTGAGGGCCGGGAGTTGCACTGGTAAGTGATCTGGGCGCGTGCGATGCCGGAAGAGGGCAGGAAGAGCATGCTGAATTTGTCGTGCCGCCGCGAAGCACAGCTGAATAGTGAGCACCAACGCCCAGTGCCAGAGATGATGCATGTTGGATAGTCCAACGTTGGCCTGCGTACGGACTGCGTTGACCTGCGTACGGGCTGAGTGAAGGTGCACGCTGAGCCGGAGGTGACTTGCCATCGGCACGAATCAGGGCACGTGGCATCCACCATCCAATTCGAGCGCTCAGCGCTCAGAAAGGGCGCTATCAACTGTGACGTTGACCCTCACTGCAGCTACTTACATAACCTGTGACAGCCGTGGCTCACAATTGATTACATGTGTAAAAGAAAGGAGTGCAGCTCGTCAACGATCCGACCTGCGTAACGGTCATCGTAGCACACATCATGTCCTGCTCCCGCAATCGGCACCAGCACAGACTGCGGGACGAGCGCTCTGATCTTGCGCGCTGTGCTCTCGAAGGGAACGACGCGATCTTCGTCGCCCTACCATGACAATCTTTGAGAGGCGGAAACTGCAACGAGTTTGTAGACGCACGTGGATATGAAGAACGCGGACGCCCGTTGCCGCGGCGCGTGTGTACGCCCAGTCCAGCCCCGTCAACGGGCCATCGCGCAGAGAAGAGGCTAGTGCGCCGGAGAAGCCGGGCAGGACTGCCATCTGCAACGCGATGACGCGCTTGACGAGAGCTGTATCTGCGTCTGTCGTCTTCACACCGTCGGTGTTCGCAAGCACTTTAGCCACTGGGTCGTAGAATAACTAGAGGGAACGAATTAAAGAAGTTGGCGCGAAAGGGCTGAGAGTATTGCATCAAACCTTGACAATTGATGAACGGAATAACGTTTGCGCTAGGTGGGACGATGAGAACACCTTCCGGGAGCCTAGTTCCTCTGGCTGCAGATTGTTGAGATGGCTACGAGCGATGCACCGTGTCTATACCTCAATCAGGCCAACCGGCGCGATGAGCGCGATGCCACCATCGACCAGCTCGGGATAATCTGCGGCGAACGCGGTTGCGATAGCGCCGCCCTGCGCGGAGTTCACTGTGTTGGACAAGTACTAGAGTCTAGACTAGCAGTGTACGTACCATAGATAAGCCGACGATATGCGCCTTTGGCCAATCAGGTGCTGGAGAAGCAGCGCAAGCTGTGTCGTGTAAAGCACCGGCGTGTATGGTACGTCCGGCGCGTCAGTATAACCGCGTCCGAACAGATCTGAGAGTTAGATTATCACAAATGATAAGGCTGTTGTACCCAGGCGGTAGGAATGCAGTTCGTACCGAACACGAGTACCTGATACCCGTGTTGTACGAGGCCTTGCACCGTCTGGCGCCACACGAGCGACGGGATGCTCAGGCCGTGAATGAGGACGACCTTCCGTCAACAATGAGTATGAGTGGATGCCTTCCCGTACGCTATTCCGCTAAATCTGTGTGCTCCAAATTTCATCAAATGGATACATCCGAGAAATAGCAGAGGGTCCACCAACCCGCAACACACTTGCATCAACGGACACCGCAGATCGGCAAGGCTTCCTCAAACTCTCACTTCCCCCTTATGTCCGTGCCATGTCCGACTGCCTGCCTGCGCATGGGCCTTCAAGCCCAATCCTGTGACTCCTGTCCAATCCCAACGACGCTGCAGGAGCACAGAACGTCAGAAGGAGTCCTCCAGCCATACCACGATGACTTCAAGCGACCGCTGTGTTGCATAGAGTGAGAAAAGCGTAACCAGGTGTGGCGGACCACTCTCAGGCTTCGTATGAGTGCACAAATAAGTGCTCTCTGACTTGGAGCTAGGGCAATGACTGGGACAGTTGACTTGCCTTGGAGACGTTGTCGGGTGTTACGGCCGTAATCAGCGCGGCGCGCATCAATCCAGGTTTGCGGGAGCACGTTAAATCTGCGTGAGGGGGGTACCCCCCCTACGCAGACTTGCCTCTGGCCAGAGATTTACGCACGTCGACTTGGATCAAAGAAGCGTGATGCCCTTGCCTGCGGACTTCTTCCGTCGGTTTAGGGCACGTAGATTTAGCGGAATACCGTACGGAAAGGCATCCAGTACCTTTCGGATTTGCGTGCTAACCTTCGGACCGCCTTCGCCAACGACCCAATAGCGAACCTGAAAATCACGCAATTCCTGTCAATGGTGTGATTGCGAGACGCATTTCAAATGGCGCACCTGGCCCCAGGGCGTATGAAAGTACGCGCCATTGGGGTATGTATCCTCGGGATAGAGCTCGCGCAGTTGCTGCAGCAATGCGTGCGGCGGCGCGTTTTTGATTGAAGGCGCGGCTGACAGCGGCTTTGGCGGGCGGAATGCGAGCACGGACCGGGCAAGGAGAGCCAGCGACGCGACGGCGGTCAATGCGCCGATAGTGCGCGGTGAGCGCAGCGTGTCTGGTACTCGGAACTGCAGCGACATGCGGTCTGAAGCGGAGGAGAACAAGTTGTGTTGAATCTCCGCGCGGTGATGCATCGGAAATTGGAATGGCGTCGCTTCCCGAGGCGGACCTCCGCATCCGGCGCAACGTTGTACCGCACTTAGTACTTACTGTGAGGGTAACAGGTATAAATCAAATGCGAACCATATTTTCGTCTCATACATCAGTCAAGAGAGATTTGGGATCGGCAGGGAAAATACTCAAATCATCGAACACGTCGGGGGAAAGATCAGGACGAAGTATCAGCGCGACCTCCTGAGCCAGCGGGGCGAGATCATCGGTGCTAGGCACGCTCTGCTGCTCACTGACAAGCGTTAACGTCACCCGTCGTAAAACAGCCGCGTGGAAGGAGATCAGCTCGCGCAAGTGAAGCGGTAGCCGGTGGCAAATACAACGCAGAGCAGCGGCCTCGAGGTGTGGGCGAAACGGTATCAAGATCAGGTCCATCGTCGCTAGCAACGGCGCAACGATGCCGCCCGCAGAAGCCGAGATGTATTGCCATTGCTGATCAGAGAACTCTCTGCGAAATAAAATCTGCAGGGAGTGAAGGGCCGGCAGGTGTATCTTAGCGGAGTGCATCCCGAGGAGACAAGGTGCGGTGATGGCCAGTCGTTCGATCCTGCCTGTATGTATGGCCAGCGCGCGAAATGGATTGTAAAATGCGGTCTGAGTGAGGCGAATGGTGTACCTGACGTCGTCTGCGGCTGAGAGTGTCAAATCGTCCTTGGCAGAAACGAAGAGACTCCAAGGGCCGCGACAAGCCTGAGTAAACAGCCTCACGCCCGGATCTATGGTGTCTACTGCAAGCAGATTCAGGCCACGGAGCCGCCAGCCTTTCCAAGCTGAGAGCGCAGTACTGGGATCCTGAGACTGTACACCCGCATAGCCATGGATCGAAGCCATTTCGAGCGTAACCTCCTGCAGAAAGGGTGGAATAGGAGGAGATGGCAGCACTGACGTTTCAAAGACGTTGGAAAGACGTAGAGTTAGAAGTCGAGGGCAGAGTTGAAACAAATGAATGGCCTCGCGTCCGTTGAGAGTGAGGCGCCCGGAAAAATGTTGGAGCGCGGTGAACGGTCTAATGTCCGAGGCGAAGCTGAAGCTGCCTATCCGCATGCTGTAGAGATGGCTGGAACACCCACCACCCCAAAGATTCGAAATGCGCAGCACGTCACCGCCTCCAAAGCCAAAGTTGACGGAAATGAGGGCAGGAGCACGACACTGGCCGAGCTCGGCCATCAATGCAAGACGACCGTCGCCCGAGTACGATTCCAAGCGCCAGATATTGCGCCTAAAGATGGCAACGGTGTCAGGGCTCGGATCCTGGTAATAATTCCCCATTACGATGGTGAGTCGGAACGGTACGGGGTGGCTCCGCGGGATGAGAAGCGAACAAAGCGCCGAAGGGTTGCCGCTTTTGCGGTCATAATACAAAATGATGTTGGTCCAGAGCGTGCGAGCCGACAATGCAGTGGCACGCCACGCGCGACACACCTGGCTCGCGACCATCCGTTGCTTGAAATCCATGAAATGGAATGTTGCAGCGAGGAGCTCGTCGGGGAGCCGCATGATCCATGCTGCGCGAGGGCGACAGTTCCACGAATTCTTGAAGTCCGCACACGCCTCGTGGACGACGCCAAAAACGGCGGACATCGCGTCCGCGACATCCTGCGTGCTGGCATTCCATTTAGCCCGTTCGTCCGTACTGTACATCCAATCATCATATGCGTACCTGTCCAATGTATGGGCGTAGCCTCGCAGGATTCCAAGGACGTTTGCGTGCAGCGCGTCGCGGTGGTTCGGAGCCAAGATCATGGTTGTTTGAACGTGTTTGACTTGCTTCCCTTTCAATTGAACGCCACCACATTCATTACGTAGAGACCGAGTATCCGGATAGTCGGAAGCGTTGTGACATGCGAGGCTCCGATGACCAAGAGAAGGATATCTGAGCCAGAGGTTCTGTCAGGGTCGGCAGGGAACTTCGCGAGCTGTAGGCAAGGTGAGATCGGGCGATGTATAGTCACGACCTCTCGCGCGCGCGCCGCGAGCGTGTTGGTCTCGTGTTCCTTCTGAATCTTCGGCGGACCGACCATCGTCACCGCCACTCGCTCTAGCAGAACAATAACACCTGAATCGGCGGCGGTGGAAAGGGGAAAGGTGCAGTGCAGAAAGACGGCGCAGCCTTTGGCAGATGTAGTGTATGTCGGCCGTCTTAAGCGGCGTACGCAGCGTCAACCACGCCAGATCGAGCGTGCCTAACGCCGGAGAGACGAGGACACCCCGAGACCGCTGATCGTATCGTTGCCCGCGCAAGTATTCGCTCTCTGGTTGGATGAGAATCTGGAGCGTGCGGAGCGCGGGGAGGTAGAGCTGGGAGGTGTCGAGGTAGGCGAGACGCGCCAGGATATTGTAGTGTCAGGCACTCGATGCGCCGGGTGTGCTGGTGCACGGCCAGCCCGGGAGAGCTGATCGAGTAGCGAGCGCCGGACGCCCCGATGAGCGTGAGGTCGTATTTGGCTTCCAGACTCAATTGCGTCGCGCTGTCAATGGTAGAGACTCAGTTGCTCCACTTGCAGATCACTGACTGTAATAGAACTTTGTGGCTGGCGCGAGATGTCGTCCCTGAGCTGAAGTTCAGTTCAAGTGACGATAGACTCATCTCAGGCTCTAGAAAGAGGCTGCAGGGGGGCTGGGAAAACCCTCACGTCCACGTATCGTCAGTTCTGTATACTGTACCACGTCATCGCCCCAGCTTCGTCCTACTATGTGTAATTACGAGGGCGGCCCTCATATAGCTGAGACGCGGGCGACCGGAAGCTCGCCCTCCAAGCCCTCAACTTAACCTCGCTCATACTTTGCCATCGCCAGCCATACGATGGCGGTCTTCATACGTAGGTGCAGTCAAGTTCTCTCCGTTCCAACAAAGTAACCCAAACCAACAGTAAACATACTGGCGCTGCTCATGGAGACGGTGCTCACCTTCGCGCCCGCACTTCTCCGCGTGGTGCTCGGCGTTCTGGGATTCGGCAGCGGCGGCGTCGTATTCGGTGAGTCCAAGCCGTCCAGCTGCCATCAAGTTAGTACTGACGCGAGCAAAACGGCAGGTTCTTTCGCCGCGTGGTGGCAGTCGTGCATAGGAAACGTCGCGAAGGGATCGTTGTTCGCGTTTTTCCAGTCGCTCGGGGCCGCGGGGGTTCGCAAATTCGCTGCTAGTGGGAAGGTTGCGGGGGTCGTCGTGGCGTGTATGAGATGGCTGCTGGGGCTATAAAGCCCAGGCAATACATCTGTGTGCTGAGAGCTTATAAAATGCCGGCCGCTCGCCCAGTTAAAGCGCCCAAATAAATTGGACATTGGGACTGCAATGAGCGTGAAAATTAAGCAGAAAATTTTGTCGTTGCGCGCCGACGAGCGGGAGAAAGGCGGGCGCGGTTGGTCGGAGTTTGAAGCAACCTCTCTTCGCGTTTCGGATGTCATCGCCGCAGGCCTCACCCAGCGCCGACGAGCGCGTGCGCGCGGTCGAGTACGCGACGGCGGCGGGCAAGCGGCACGAGCTGGAGCCCGTCATGGGCGGCGACATCGGCAACCTCGGCGGGCCCTCCGGCGGCGGCGGGGACGACGTCGAGATGGGCGGCGACACGTCCGGCGGCGGCGAGTCGGACAGCAGCGAGTCGGACGAGGACGACAACCCGGCGCTGCTGGAGGCGGCGCGCGCGCGGCTGGAGGAGACGGCGCGGCGGTACCTCGCGGCGCAGACGCACGAGGTCGTCATCCCGAGCTACGCCGCCTGGTTCGACATGAGCACCGTCCACGCCGTTGAGCGCCGCGCCCTGCCCGAGTTCTTCAACGGCCGCAACCGCAGCAAGACCCCCGCCATTTACAAGGACTACCGCGACTTTATGGTCAACACCTACCGCCTGCGCCCAACTGAATATCTCACCGTCACCGCCTGCCGCCGCAACCTCGCCGGCGACGTCTGCACCATCATGCGCGTCCATGCTTTCCTTGAGCAATGGGGGCTTATAAATTATCAGGCAAGTCTATTATTCAACTAAATATTACCATATTAACTCACGAATTATTACTCAAGGTTGACCCGGAAACACGGCCGTCAGCGCTCGCGCCGCCGTTCACAGGCCACTTCCGCGTCATCGTAGACACCCCGCGCGGCCTCTCCTCCGCCCCGGGCGTCCTGACCACCCTCACCCCCGGCACGGCCCCGCGGCCCCAGCAAAACCAACAAAATCACCAACAGACGCCCGCCTCGCTCGAGCTGCGCCAGTCGCTCTACCAGACGACGTCCAAGGCCTCCAAGCCGCTCTCCGCCGCCGAGGCCGCGACGCTCACCGACAGCGCCGCCGGCGCGGCCGGCCGCAGCTGGGCGTGCGACACGTGCGGCGTCGACTGCTCGAGAGTGAGGTACCATAGCTTGAAGGCGCGCATCGAGATTTGCCCGAGCTGTTATGCGGACGGACGGTTTCCGAGCACGATGTTCTCGGGCGACTTTGTTAAGCTCACGCATGGTGCCCCGGGCGGGAATGCGCATGTTGACGGTGCGTTCTTTGCTTTCCTTCCCCCTTGCCTTGTTATCTTTGCTCTTTGCTGAACTTGAGGTGCGGTGATTAGGCACGGGCAGCGACTGGAGCGACGCCGAGACGCTGCTCCTGCTCGAGGGCGTGGAGATGTACGACGACGACTGGGCGCGCGTCGCCGAGCACGTCGGCACGCGCACCGCCCAGCAGTGCATCCGCCAATTCGTCTCGCTGCCCATCGAGGACTCCTTCCTCGGCCGCGAGGGCTCCGCGCTGGGCTATGCGCAGCGCATCCCGTTCGAGAAGGCTGACAACCCCGTCATGAGCGTCGTCGCGTTCCTCGCGGGTGCCGTGGGCCCCGCTGTGGCCGCTGAGGCGGCCAAGACGGCCCTGGGGACCAGTGTGCAGGTTGGCGGTGCGGAGGGTGGGAGTGCGGAGGCGGGAGAGGGTGCGGGCGCGGTAAATGGGACTGGAGGAGGGAAGGGTGTCCCGCCTACGACGGCTGCGAGGTTGGCGCTGGCGGCGAGTGCGCGGAGTGCGGCGAGCTTGGCGGGCGCGGAGGAGGCGCAGGTTGCGGCTGGTGTGCGGAAGCTCGTCAGTTTGACGCTGAAGTGAGTCTTTGTCTCTTCTTTCCGCCGTTTGCTTTCTCCCCGATCTACCACCCGCCCAACCTCCTTCCATCCCCTCGCGGTTTTATGGCTCACCGTTGCTGACGATTGCCGCTAATTGGCAGGAAACTGGAGCTGAAAATGGACGCCTTCGACGAGCTCGAGGCCGTGCTCGAGGAGGAGCGCGCGTCGCTCGAGCGCGCGCGCGTCGCGCTCGTCGCGGAGCGTGTGGCGTTGCGCAAGGCGCGCGGCGCGCTCGGGCTGCCGCTCTCTGCGGCCGGGGCGGGTGGTGCGTTCACTTCTCCTTCTCCCCTTCTCCTTCCTCACTCTCTCTGCGCTCCTTGCCAATCCTATCGACACCTCCCTCCCCTTCTTGCTTCGTTTATCATGCGACGTTCCGATTCTTCGTCCCAATTCTCCGGGAAACTGGCGTCGTTGCAATCTTTCCTCGCCCATGTCTTCCTTCGCAACCTCTCTTTTCGTCACCCCCGCGCGACGATGATGCTGACGCTGGTTGCTTTTCGTTTGCGCAGGTTCGTCAGGGGCGGGCGCGGGCGCGAGCAACGTGCAGCCTGCGAACGTCGGCGACGGCGGCGGGCCCGTCGAGGGCGGCAGTTTGGGCAGTCTCGCTTAGGTGGTTGCCCCGATGATGTGGTTAGATAGATACATAGGAGTGCGGGGCGATGTTTGTATTTAGCGATTCGTGTGAAGTGTATCCATCGTCGTTTGAAAGTACTCTACAGTATGTTTTCGTTCCTTTCTGTGTTCAGATTCGGAGGTGACGTCGCGCTTGACGCGGGAATAGAAATGTTTGACATATATGAGAAACCCATAGTAGACTCTCGAGCACGCCCTCAGTCAGATTGCACGCTGAGGCCGCAACCTGCACACATGTAAGTAGGGATTTTTCAGTATCGACTACTGGAGATTGTGCACTTGCTTATTCAAGTTATATCTGGAGGTCGACCCGGGCGATTGCGATGAATGCGAGCCCCGCGACGGCGCAGACGGCCAGGAGAGGAATTTGAAAGCCGTTCGCCGCGGCGACTGCCAGCCCGAAGCCGACGGACATCTTGAGTTTCCACCAGATTTGCCTCACTGCGAGGCGCACATTGAGCATGGGTCAGTTACTGCATGGAGACCGAAGACACACACTGGCGTCGATGCGGGCTTGTTCGGCGGTGGTGTACTTGGGTGCCATTGCGAGTGCTGCACAGCGTGCTGGCGTGGAGTGCGGGAGGAGAGCAGATGAAGCCTTTATGTGCGCGATTCTGCATCATATAGACGTCTGGATGTTTGCGGCGCGCGGAGAGGGCGTGGCGGCTGCGGAATGTAGAGACCAGGTTCAATGAGGTGAGACGCAACTCAACCGGGCTGTTGTCTCCTTCTGCTGAGACATGAGATGAGAGTCACTCAGCAACGTGCGGAAGATTGACATTGGGTGGATTACGTTTTCAGAGGAAGCGCGAAGGTGTGATGGGAACTGAGCTGAGATATCAATGAAAGGGAAGAAGGGTCTAAACGATTACAAAGGACTAGGGTTGTTGAGACATGAGGCCGACTTCTTGCATTGAGCACTGAGTCACTTAGCCACGCGCGGACGATTGACACCGGGTGGAAGATGCAGGGGACGCGCGAAGTTGAGATAAGAACTGAGGTGAGATATCAATGAACAGGAAGAGAGGGTCTACACGATTATAGGCAACTCCAATACTCTCCCGATTGCCTTCGGCCGCCGGCGTTATGTCAGATGAAGACTGCCACGAACGCCGCGATGCCTCCCATCGTCGTTGATGTCACAGCACTAATCCCCGCTGCTCCGGCCGATTGGAGCGTTGCGAAGATCGAGCCTGCGGCGACGTTGACGAGCGAGGCCTGCCAGACTGCCGCGAGCGAATCTGTGCACCGTCAGCCAAGCACGTGACTGCACTCTGACGGTGAGGCAATTCGAGACTCACGAGCTATGACGCCTGTGCTGCTGAATCCTACGGCGTAGAGGGCGCCGCCCGCGATGATTGGAGCTGACAAGGTCACTGCGGTGCCGACGGCCAATGCCTTCAGCGCCGTTAACCCGAATGCTTTCGCTGCTGCAGTCATGTAGTCGGCATGTTATCCTGAGAAATCATTTGCAGAGGGAGATGCTGTAGCGTACCTATGAAAGTCGTCACTGGCACCATTTGGGATATCTCGACTGTGACTTGAGTTAGAACTTAAAAACAAAGATGGGCCAGTAGGGTTCGTTATAGAGCAGTGTTGTACTCCCTCATTGATATCACGAGGGTCGCGCGGCTTAGGATCGGGTGAGGGCGTGCTTTACATGCAGCACGAACATGAGGCCCCTTCCTCGGTTCCCTAGCGATCCCGAGAGGAGTCAATCAATAAACAAACCAATGCATGCATGCGACATTCAGGAAATGGGCAGGCATTGCGGACATCTAATCGCCGTCGCAGCGAGGTTTCCCGGGACATCATGGGGGAGCTGCGGAAAGAAGGGAGGGCTGTGACTCTGCGCTCGTTCTCAGTCCCCCCGGTTCCCATCCACCACGACAATCCGCGCCTCTCGCTCTGCCACGCGCTCCTCGCGATGGGCTACACGTTCCTCCCGCTCCGCAATTCGCGCCTCCCGTTCTCTCAGCAGCGCTTCCCGCTCAGCTATACGCGCCTCGCGATCCGCATTTGGCGTCTGCTCAGAGTCATGAATGTGTGCAAATGCTGGTGAAATGGAGCTGGAGGAAATGAACACGTACTGCTGGATCGAAGTGAATGCTGTTCACGCCGACGAATATCGCGCCTATACACGCGCAGGCTGCGAGGATTGGCGCAGTGTAGGAGACGACCGCGCCGGCGACGATGGATATGAGCAATTTCAAGACCGTCTCGTTCATCTTCCTGAGAGTGTCGATGTGGGCAGATGCTTGACCAAGCTGCGAACAGGTTCCGCGGGCGGACGTTGAGTTCTAGCACAGCCACACTGAGCTCGCGCCTCATTAGCACTCAGTTAGTTTGCTTCGGCGAGCAAACTCACACGTTACTAACACTGTGTGTTAGTAACATATAGTTAGTAACATTGTTAATAACACTTTACTTACTCCCAGTGTACACAACATTTACCCTATATCTGGACTGTACAACCTTCACTTCTGTGCATTGAACAATGAGAATGCATGAATTAAGCAAATCCCTTCTTCTTACCTGCTGCTTCATGCATCATCACCCTTTCTCACCCTCTTCTGACTACCACAAGATCTGAGGACCATCTGTATGGGTCAAGAACACTGATTCAGTCACTGAGACATCGTTTCTCTGGGCTGAGACAGGCCCAAAGTGATGCAGGGAAGCTGAAGGTTCTGCTGAGCATGTGGCACATATGGCCCTCCAATGTTAGTAACCCATGCTCGCGGCAAGGGTGAGGTTACTAACATGTTACTAACTCACACGTTACTAACATTGTTACTCACATTCGGTAACTAACTGAGTGCTACGCCTCATCGACCAAAATCCCCGTCTACACCAGCCCAAGAATACTGAGCGCGGGTATGTCCCAGGAAAGATAAAAGCGTGCTTAGTGCATGACTCGGAGCAGCGCATTGGCGGGATGAAGCTCGAGGCTGCGAGCGAAGTTGAGCGAGGCTATGTCACCTAAATGGTCCAAAATTTATTTCCTGCGGAAAAAAAGCTCCGCTTGCTCTAAACAACCCAGGGAAGCTGAGAAACTCGAAATCGGGCGTTGAGAGAAAAACGAATTTTGAGTCCGAGTGTTTCGTCGAACTTGCTGTGTTTCTCAAGCCCCGAAAATAGAGCTCGGCCGCTTCCGAGCGTATTCAAGGTCCGCTCCTGACCTGCTCCTCGTCATGCCACGACCTGCCTGCACCATGAAGCCCTTCAGGACTTCCATCCTCTAATATATTCAGAGGAACCTGCCTTATTTGAATCCCAGAGTCTTTGAAACTGTGGATTTGTTTCTAAATCAGCTATATTGAGGTCAACTGGCCCCAAATGCTGTCTTCCCAGCTTTCTACATCGCTTCAACCTCGTAACACGCAGCCATGTATCTAAGGGTCGCTTTTAAAGAGATAATGCTACTTGATCAAAAGCATATAGGCCTTTGGCAGGCTGGAGGGTCCAGAAGGACGAGGAACAGGTCGGCAGCGGACCTTGAATACGCTCGGAAGCGGCCGAGCTCTATTTTTGGGGCTTGAGAAACACAAGAAACACTCGGACTCAAATTTTGTTTCTCTCTCAACGCCCGATTTCGAGTTTCTCAGCTTCTCTGGGCTGTTTAGAGCATGTGGAGCTTTGTTTCTACAGGAATTTTTGGACCATTTAGGTGACATACGAGGCCGCGAGCTCAAGGGCTGAACAGCCTGAACTGCGCAGCATGCGCTGAATCTTTCGAAGCGAATTCTTATAACTGAATGCTGTGACCCGCTCTTTATCAGCACCAGCGCAGTTTTAGAGGGTCGTCTGCGCCAGCAGCCGGAAGACGGGAAGAGAAGAGGACCAAACATGGGACAACAAATATGATGACCGCAAACCATTGCGCCGCGCTGCGGTGCACGCATGCGTATTTGCCATCATGCGAGGCTGTGCGCAACTACTTACAATGTAAATGCTATACTCGGCGACGATTTGAACGTACTCAATGGAATTCCAGCTCGCTGGATATCGCCTACTTTTCCTTTGCCGCGTTTGCCGAGTTTGCCGTCGTCCACGCAGCGTTTGCGGACTTCAGACGCTCTTGAATTCGTCGTCCCCGCGCGCCATGGATCCTGAAGCTTTCATACGAGCAGCTCTATGAGATCATCTCTGGCCTGGACTTTACGGAACGCATGGCCGCGAGCTAGGTCTGTCAGGAGTGGCGCGCGACTGCTTTAGCAGACCGCAGGCTGTGGACGGACCTCGTCTCAAAAGGAATGCGTCGCGATCGACAACGACTATTGTTACACGCGCAGACGAAACATTTCGTCGTTATGTATCACGATTCTGACACGGTCGCATCGTGCCGCACCGTTCCGTCTCGCCGTATAGCCTGATTAGGGACAACCTCTGGAAAATGGAAGCATACTCGGGCCTCGAATGGGTTGCGAGGACGGTAAATATGATTATAGGTCTCTTAATAACAATACAACTCAGCATAGCTTACAATCGAATTCTCCATTCATCAGCACTCGATCGCAAGCCCTACCATTACACGTGGTCTTTATCCCAGTTAAGCGTCTGGGCTCCTTCGAGGCTTTGTCGCAGCTGCTGGCGGTCGTTCAAGGATGCAAGTAACGAAATGCTGAAGAGTTTGGCGACCACGACGCAGAACGCTAGGAATACGACTGGGCATCCGTTTCAGCAGATTCGCGAAAGAATGCGAATATATGGCGTACGCACAGTTATGCCATGTGAGGTACTGCGGCACGGTACTGTCAGCCTACTGTACACGATGTGAAGCAAAGCTACCAGTGACGCACCGTCACTGCCTCAGCGATCGAGCCGACGCTCGTGAGCAGTCCGGAACCTATGCGAGAAAGATGTCAGCTGCAGGCACTGGTATTCCAAACATCCTGGCGGAAACGCACACAGCATGCCGCGCACAAGCCTGTCGACAAGTTTGTCCCCGGACGCGAGTCCTGAGCGCATGCGACACATGTTCCAACACGTTACGCCTGCAATCAGCATATCCGCTGCTGCATTCATGCAGAACATCGAGATCGCGAGTCCGCGAAACGTAGCTGTCGCAGCCACTTCCCACACCGGCGCCTTCGCGGTCGTTATGACTGTGCACATGGCCAGAGTGAGGGCGGCTACCGCTGGGATCCAGCAGACAGCACTAAGGAGAAGGCGCCCGGTCAGCCTGTGGATGCGGACGAAGCAGAACCATGTCTGCACCGGATAGCGTTAGTCAGTTGAAGGACGAGTTGATACGTGATGCTGGAAGTACGCACTCGCACAGAGAATTGGATCGGTCCAATGAACGCCATCGATGCCTGCATTGTGCGAATTATAGCCCCACGTCGTGCCAGAGAGCCATCGGAGGTGATGGTGTAGTAGTAGACGGCATGCGAAAGCAGCGCCGTGTGGCAGATCTCCGCGAGCCTGGCGATGCGGGCGCAGCCGCGTCAGCCGATGAGGCGCACGGTGACAAATGTCGGCGCACCCAATAGTCGCTACCTGCATCTCAATCGTCATTCGAGCTACGCGAGGAGGCCAAGTCTGACTCACCAGCAAGCGAATATAAAGCGAATCCGTTTCATAATTACGAAAATACTGCGCAGAGTGAAAGCCTGTCGTGGCACAGAGAGGGTGAACTCTACCTACGTTGAAGGTTTGCATGGTCATTATTCCAGTTAGGCTGAACCTTGGATTGAGACGCGTAAACTTGAAGAGGAACATTGAGACGTACAATAGAGCAAAGCCGAGACCGATCTCTATCGCTCCAATGGTTAACTCGAGACCCATAATGCGTCCTTGGGGTGTGCAATGAGAGATCAGGTTTAAGGGTTATGGGTATCCCAAACCTTTTATACACTGGATAGCGTTCCGGATTAATGTTGCTCGAGATCATCGCCATTGGCTGCGGCTGCGAGGGCGGAGAAGATTGTGTCGAAAAGTTGACATTGACAGTGCTCCACCCCGAGGCAATGTGATTAGTTCAGCTTTCCTGAGATCGCGAATGATGAATGGCGCGCATTTCTTCCCTTGGACGTCGTTGGGATGCATCGCAAAGACAGGGATGTGTCAATGACACCTTGCGCCCCCGCAGCAATACCACGGATGCAGGGCGTCAAGTCTAGGATGGATCGCTCGATCAAGGCAAAGGGCAGAGATACGCAGTGCCCAGGTCCACAGGCTCCGGCATGCTTCAAAAGCGGGGACTGCTGAATTCCAAATGACCGCTGCAAGGTAAGATCAACGCCAGGTCGCTCTTAATGTAGAAATGCCTCGGTTCTTCGACTTCAGAGAGGGCGACGTAGTCAAAGAGCATATTTCCGGTGTATTAGGCGGGTAAAAGGAGCTTTAGAAGCCACAAAGTATGGATGGAAAAGCTGAGAGCCGTTGCAGTGGGGATCGGGTTCACAGCCGACCACGACTGCGGTGAGCTGCAGTGAGTGTGTCTGTGGCCAGAAAGGCGCCAGATAGCAGTTCCTGGCGTCGGAAGAAAGTGTCAACTGCAGCCCGGGAATTCATATGCTGTGTTGTCATTGAAGCAGAGTCAAGAAGCGTAGGTAGGCCAGGAACTGCGAGCACATCGGGCTGTGGACGAGGGGCAAGGTCGTGACGCCAACAGCGGTGGAGTACAGACGTCTAGTGCTCCTAGATATGCATGCGTGGCGTGTGACATGGCCCACAGCACTGAGAAGCCGTCAGCAAATGCAATGCGAGTCGCAATCAGACAGCCCAATGCGCAGAATGTGTGAAATGGGGCGCGCATCGACAGGCGCACAGACACGCAACCAGTTTTGAGGGCTATACACTACAAGTACGAGGCGAGCGCCCCAGACTTCGGGCTCGGTGAACCGGTCGGCAGAAAGGCCAGTCGCAAGTTTTAACTCCGACCAGTCCGGGGGCGTTTGAAATTGAGATAAACTATACAGTGCCACAAGTGGCAAACAAATGAGGGATCGATTGATAACACAGGTAAGTTTATATAATGAAACAAATGGTAGCCGCTGCGGAGACGCGCCGTTGAGACGCGCCTACTTAATCGACACTCAACAAACGAGCATTGGAACGCTGGTGAGCAGCGTCTGGGCTAGGTCGCGCAGCCGATAGTCTATCAGCTTGCCAGGCCCAGGTGTGACGGCGTCAACAAAGTCAAATCGATCCCCTGCACCGGAAAAGCCTCGTTGCAGTGCCCGGACATTAATGACATTGAAGAGCGCGAGTTGATTGACCTCGAAGTCGACTTGCGCCGTTTCGCCCGTCTGCGGGTCTGTCGCCGCTTCTAACTCGGCTTGCGCGAGGTCTGAGTCGGGCGGAATGCCGAGATCCGCCGCTATAGCTGCGCGACTGCATACCGCATTTGTACTGTTCGTGAGAAATGCGTTGGCCGCAAGCAGCGCCGCGATTGCGCGCGCGTGAGGCGAGGACGGCGTCAGGTTCTCGAACGCGGAGGAGGTGACGGTGAGTGCGGTAGACGAGAAAGGGTTGACAAAGTCAGATGCTCGCGCCAGAATAGGCAGCGGCCGCTCCAGGTGCGTCGCGAACTCGGCTGTCAAGCAAATCGTTGTGTGAGACTGAGCGAAACGAGGGACGAGTGGACCTCGGACGACGCACTGAGTGGATAGGTAAGAATAGTGCCAAACACCGGTGTGCCGTCCGGAAGGGTCCCATTTGCCAGCAACTGGAACCGGGTTTGGGTGGCGCCTACGACCTGCGAGTGGTGAGTGTCAGTGCACCGCATTTTGCGGGAGCACGACGCGAACCTGGAATGTGTAATCACTCGGAGGGAGACCGTGCAGTGCTAGTATCTCTTGCAGCAAGAACCTAGCATCACACAGTGTGAGGACAGTCGCAGCGGCGTCGAATGGCCGAAAATAGCGTACACATATCCCGAAACTGGCGAATCGACCATAATAGGCTTTCCGCGCAGGTCTAGAACACTGTTTATGCCCGGGACGCCGGCCAACACGATATCGGGGCCCTGGTCAAGCTGACCGGCGACAACTAGGTCCTGGTTGGAGTTGAACCGCAGGTTGACGGCGTTATCAATCGTCCCTGTGAGCATGTCGAACGTGCCGTCGAGCAGCCTAGCATAACCAAAAGTCGAGTTTGGAATCTTGATGCGTGCAGGTCAGTCGTTGTCATATATTATGGGAGTAAATGGACATACAGGGGCCAGCGTCACGTTGAGGCCTTGAGCTTCGAATAATCCTAGTTGCTGCGCCAGAACAAATGTTGCCGTGGGTGTGAAACTTCCGAGGACGAAGGAATCAAGAGTGGCGTATACGCCTGCAGCGGTGTGGATGGTGGCGAGGAGAATGGAACTTGAACGCATCGTGGGCGAGCGAGGATCCATATGGCCCGGCATGTCTTGTTAATATGGGCCTTCGGACGCGATAGGCGGGAAACCAGCCAGGTTCCCAAATATAACGGCGTTTGACTTGCAGCCTCCAATTGAACGCAAAAGGGGTCCGAATGGTCGGTCGCACTGGGCAACTGGGCATTGAACGGCCCGAGGAACATTGCCGTTGCGCGCCAGAAACCATCAGCACTACACGTAGGAGTAGCCCTGTCGAATAGCAGTCACAGTGTGCAGTCGACCCCGAATCTTGTCCTCCGGAAGGCGAATCAGCAATTTTTGACGAGGCGAACAACCGGTGATAGCCGGTATCCGTTCTTGGCGCTTGCCCACTGCTGGATTCGACTCGACGTTGTCAATTCAATGTGCTTCTTGAGGTCTACGACCGCTCTGCGGGTTGCACGAACGTCCAAGAAGTCATTGTTACTGCGTTTATTGCACAGAGCACACCTCGACGGCTGCTTGACCGGCCCACGCAGAGAAAAGCCTTTTCCTAAGCCAAGAACTCACGCGGCCTCATTATCTTGCACTGGATGCACGTCAAATATATTTGGTCTATGGCCCTACTGTTCGAGCAGTACAATGACTGTGGTGCCATGTGTTCCGAGCGACGCGATTTTCACTTGCCGGCATGCTTTCCCTGGAGCGGGGCTGTGGTGATACCCTTAGCTGGCTGTCGCGCCTCTTCATTTGGCTTCATGCATATAGTCGACGGTCTCTCGGGCTTCGCGGCGATCTGGGCGCTCGGTCAGCCACCTGCCCGCCGGCGATGCGCCTGGTTTATATCTTTGCACGGAGTCACGGGCTGCTTTAAAATACAAAACATCAATCTTCCAGTTCTGGTCTGTCATTCTGAAGTCGGAATCATATTTGCTGCAGCGCCGATGTCGGTGTTTGCAGTTCTCGCGTCCGACACTGCGGCCACACAGGCCCGACGACATACATATCTAAGCGCGGTGCATCCTCTATATAGGTTTCACCACGGAGATCGCAGTGCGTCGCGCCCCGGCCAGCATCAGAATCATGGACTCTATAGACTCTACTGCGACGCCGCTGACCGTCGGGATGATCGAAATCGGCATGGCTCTTTCAATGTTGTACGTTGCCACCGTCTAAGCTTCACGGCTAAAGTGACAAAAATATGTCAAGGTTCACGGGGATTGCGGTGTTGCAGGTTTGGAACGTGCGATTATCCTGCAGCACGCCTTGCACTCCCCATTCATTCAGCGTATCTCAGTATTTTCGCAATTTCAAGGAGGATACTATACGGATGAAGCTCCTGGTACAGTCATGGGTTCTCTGCTGAGTGTTGTATTGAACCTTGCGATCTAGGTTTTCTCCGTATTGTACGTTCGTCATTCGACGCCATGACTCGCAGCGCTAACCGTGCTCTCGACCGCAAGCTGCGCCGACGCCTTTCACTCGGGGCTTTTGTTGCACTCAAGTTACACGTACACATTGCTCGCATTTGACGGTAAACCCGGAGCTCTGGAGGCCTTGACCTGGTCTATACAACTTTCGGTACTGCTAACAGGCGTCATTGCGTTCGTGGTGCAGGTGAGGCTGATTGTGATTACGCATGCATGACATGTCTCACCAGTTATCAATGGCGTCTCTGAAGCAGGCATACTACTGCGCACGCGTTTACCATCTGACGTCGAGCACATCCGTCACTGCACTCTGCTTCGTGCTCACCCTTTCGCGCCTCGCATTCAACATCGCAACATCGACAACCATAATGCGCACAGGACGCTGGGCCGTCGACCGCTTAGCGATATACCGCTGGGAGTTGACCACCCTGCTCGCTGTGGGTACTGCCGCGGACGTCGCAATCGCCACGGCGGTCTGCGCCGCTCTCATACGCCTCCGCACGGGTTTCAGTCTTTCAGATCGGCTTGTGGACGGGCTTGTCGCCCTCACAATAGGTGGCATTCCGTTTCTGCGTATTTCTCCGGGCTGTTGCTGACAGACGAGAAGGATCGGGTCTCTCGACGAGCATAGTCTCGCTCATGGAGTGCATAATCGTAAGTAATGCATCATCCCGGTTTACACGCGTGCATTGATGAAGACTCTCCTGACCGACATGTGCAACGACAGTATCTCGGATTCCATAACTGTACGCACTGGCACCGATTCCGGGATGCGCTCTCAGCTCACACGTGTGCATCTTCCTTCCCTGGCAGACGCCTTCCTCGTGCCATTCACAGTCACCTCCAAGCTATACACAAACTCGCTGCTCGCCGCCATCAACGAACGCGAACACACCCGACGCGCCGTCACCGCGGTGGCATTCCGCCTCGGCGGGTGCCAGTGTCGTACCGCCAGCGTGCTGCAGGGCGACACGCTCAGTATGCCCGGGCCAGTATGACAGAACCATTCGCGGTCGAAAGAATACTGTAGCTCACTGAGAGCTGCGTTCTTCTGCGCCTTTCTCTGTTGTCCCATGATCAGTGGTGATAATCGGTCTCGTTCAAGCACGCGTTTTCATTTACCCTTACAAGACGGCCGCAGCATTTGCGATCCGCAGCGTGGCTAGAAACTTCCATGGCTAATGCGTCTCGAAGCGGGCTCGGAGGAAGGATTTCAGGCCGTTGTCTGGTTGAAGTGCCACTCCTGGAAGAAGCGGTTGGAGCGTGAGCTGCAGATGAGAGCGTCAACTATCCTATCCCGGACCAGGGCGATACTTCGAACTGAGTCTAGCCCCGTGTTGAGTATAATAGCTGATCGCCATATGCAACCAAGAGCTATGAAAGGAGATGTATGAATTATCCGAGCCTGACGCCAGGACAGGCGACCACTGGCAGGGAGGTCGGTTTGTCACGGGTCCTGCATCGCCGGTCCGAGGCAAGGATAGCCAAATGGGATGTGGCAAAACGTCTCGCGGCGACACGGCCGAGAAGCCGAAACACGAGTCCAGCAAGCGACATGTCGAATCTTAGGTGAGACAACTCATACGCCGCCAAGGAGCGGCGCGGCGCAACCCAGATACAGGCACAGCCCAGGATTCCACGGCATCGAGCGTGTGAATCAGAGAGAGACGCGCTTCGGGTGTGGGGGAACAAGCCCGCGAGCCCCTCAGCTACTTGGGTACTTGGCCATCCGCAGCGGAGTTGAAATTGTTACGAAAAACCAGGGCGAGGACGGCGTGCGATAAGAGATGAGAGATGGCAGAGCATTCAGACCATGTAGCGCGTGCGTGACAGGAGGGCAGCTGTTCACTAGACAGCGTGCCCTCCGATCAGAGCAAGAAAAGCACTCGATAGCATTTCACAAGCAAGACGTTCTGTGTACTGTACTAAGCGCGCATCAGCACAACAGTTCAACGACGCGATCGCAACGCAAAGCGCACCATAGGTAGATAGATGTTGGCACGATCTAACCATCCTAACCTAATCATCATCTCCATGCTCATGCCCCTCCCCATCCTCCTCCTCATCTTCGTCACTCTCAGCCTTCTTCCTCCCCCGCCCGCGCTTCGCAGGCACCTTCTTCCCCGCAGCAGCGGGCTTCTTCTTCCCCGCGGACGCCTTCGCCACGGCGTCCTTCACGCGCTGCACCAGCTCGGCGGCGCGTGCGGGCGTGAGCTCCGGCGGCGCGGATGGAAGAGGGGCGATGCCGTCCGCTGGGAGAGGTGCGATGGCCGCGACGCCGTCCGCGCGCGCAGTCGGCTCAGCGCTCGACGTTGTCGAGTCGGCGGGCAGAGTGACACCGGACGCCTCGAACCCGACCGCCGCGCTGACTTTCTCCACCGTCTCCCTGACGCTCGCATCACCTCCACCTGCGAACAGAGGGTCAATTCGCGGTGCACAACGGAACAGATATAGTGACTCACCAGCGCCCGAAGCTGTGACAGTCGCACCATCCACACCGACTTTCACACCATCCGCACCTCCGGCGCCGGCATCCCCGACGAGCGCATGCAGCACGCCGACCTCGACGGCCCACACGCCCGGGTCGTCCTCGTTCGGCGTCTCGAGCACGAGCGGCACGCCGCGCGCGCGCGCGTCGCGCACGATGTGCGCGAACGGCGCCAGGCCCAGCTGGCCGCTGCAGCAGGTGTCAGCAACAGCGCATTTTAGCAAGACGATACGGTGCGGGAAGCAGCAAGAAGCACGATGAGAATCGGGAAGGTCGCGTGAAGCGGCGAAGCGGCTTGGAGACGGAGTAGAGCGCGTCGTGGGAAGGACGACGGATGATGGGGCAAGACGCTACAATTGCGCAGCGCGAGCGCGAAGCGAAAGAGATGCGCTGGCGGCTGGGACGGGTTGTGGACGACGACGTGCGGTGTGGACACGATGGGCATGGGCAAGGCTGAGTACGAGTGCTGTCCAGTGTCCAATTGCGCGCATGTGCGGACCTCGCGCAATGTCAAACGCGCGCCGGCCAGCGGCTCGCTTCCTTCAGAAGCAACGGCGACGGCGACTCGAAGCACATGCGCGGGAACACTCGCGGGCTAGCGCCGCCCACGCGCGCATTCTGCTACGGCAGCATGCACAGAACGGGCGCGCATATGCCAACGAGCGTTGCGTGCTGGCCGAGCATAGCGAGGCAGCGAGCAAGCGCGCGAATCGACGAAACAACGACATGAAGAAAACCAAACACAAAGAACAAAATGGTGAACGAAAGAAATCAACGCACATCCCAAGATTCTCATGCCGGTCCTTCTTGCACCCCAGCGCGCCCTTCGAGTCGTTCAGGTGCATCCCGCGCAGGTACTCCCGCCCGACGACCGCGTCGAACTCGGCCATCGTCTTCCTGCGAGAATGGGCGCGAGGTCAGCTTTGGTGTACCTTGGCGCGTGGAGGTAGGTCGACGACTGCGCGAGGATGTGCGCGAGGATGTGGGTGCTGCGAGCGCGGCAGTTCGGGCACCGCGAGCGCGAGGATGTGTGCGCCCCGAGCGCGATGTTGTGCGCGCCGACAGCGGGATGCGAGGATGTGGGCGCCCGCGGCGCGAGGATGCGGGCGCCGGCAGCGCCAGACGTCGTGCGAGAAGGAGAGAGGAGAGGGAAGAACGACGTACTCGTACGCCTCTTTGGACCGGATATCGTACCCCGCAGCGAACATGTGGCCTGCGCGAGCGTCAGCGTCGAACGGAGAAGGCGCAAGTAGCAGACAACACAGCGCGCATGCCGAGGACCAAAGCGGAAAGAGAACGCACAAGTATCCAAGCACACACCCACACGGCTCTTATCCTCGACGCCGGCGATGATGTCGCGCAGGTCCTCGAAGCGCGAGCCGATGACGTTGCCCTGGCCCGCCATATTCTCCAGCACGGTCACCACGCGCGCCGTCGCCTTGTGCGCGCGGTTGAGCGACGCGGCGATCGTGCCGCACGATTCGGCGATGGTGCACGCGCCCACCGTCGAGCCCGGGCTGAAGAGGCGAGCGGGCGTCAGCAAGGTAGGAAGCGAGTCGCGCAAGGAAGGAAGTGAGTCGCGCAAGGAAGAAAGCGAGTCGCGCGTGCCGAAGGAAGGGGTTGCGAGCGGGGAACGGAGGGACGCACTGGAAGTTGTAGAGCAGCAGCCCGAGCTGCTCGCAGCGCTTCAAGTCGTCGAGGAAGCACTCGTAGCTCTGCTCGCGCTTCGCGGCGTCCGGGTTGCCGAGGTTGAGCAAGTAGCTGCCGTGCGGGAGCACGTCCTGCGGCTCGTACCCGTGCGTCTGCATGGCCGCTTTGAAGGCGGTGATGTTGGCGGGCTTGAGCGGCGGCGAGACCCATTTGCGCTGCGATTTGAGGAAGAGGGCGAATGCGCCGGCGCTGGTAGAGGGGCGTCAGAAAAGCAAGGGCGGAGCAGGATGCAGGGAAGGTGGGGGAAGGAGGAAAGGAAGGAGGAAAGGAAGGAGAGACGCACCCGATCTTAGCGGCGTTCAGGACGGCATTCTCGACCCCGCCAGCGGCGCTGACGTGCGCGCCGACGCGCCACGCGCTCTGCACGCGCGCGGGCAGCGGCGCGTCCTCCTCCTTCGCCTTGGCCTTCCGCCCGCGCTTGGCTGGCGCCGGCGCTGCTTCGTCATCTTCGCCGTTGGTCGCTGCTGCGGCCTTTTTGCCGCGCTTGGGCATCGCGTCGCTGGTACCCGCTTTCTTCGCGCGCGTCTTTTTGGGCGGGGGCTGCGGCTCGTCGTCGGCGTCGTCCTCTTCGGCCGAGGATTCTTTCAGGTTCGACTTCTTGGACGCTGTGCGCTTTGGTCGGCCTGCGTGTCCAAGCTCGGTCAGCATTCCACTAGCTCGCCGGCAGACGCGTACCGTTGCCAGCAGGGCTCTTTTCGACGTCCTGGCTCTGACTCTGGCTCTCGAGCAGGATGGTGGAGCCGTTGCGCGAGGCCGAGGGCACCATGGGCGCGTCGGACTTGAGCTTCTTGCGCGGCGGCGCGTCGCTGTCGGTGTCCGAGCCTGAGCGCGCCATCGTGATTCCGCGTATAAGAGCAGGTCGAGGCGCGTAGGGAGTGCGGAGTTGGAAGACTGGGCGAGCGAGCAAAGAAAGAACGACGCGGCGGGAGGAGAGGAGCATCCGGCTAGCGCCGGCGCGTTTCGCTGCTTGTCCTCCGCTCCCTCCCATCGTAGAACTATCGCTCTTTGGCTGGGTTGGCACAGACCGGAGTTGCACTTGGACCTCACTGCCTCGACTAGTGTCATCTGGCGAGTCATCAACGCTTGAACTTAAAGTTGCAGCGTGTTTCCGCCCTTCATGAGGCTTTCACGAGCAGCTTGCCTGGCGATGGGAAGGCTACTGGATTATTGGTGGTCTATTTACTGCTCGACGGATCTTGGGGCCTTAACGGGTGGATGCAGTACCCACTCGCATTGGGACAAGCTCAGCGTCAGCGTGCGTCGGCAGCTCTTGGATTTCTACGACGCTCTGATGCTGCTTCGCCGCCTGTCAACTCAAGCCTGACAGGTATCACATCTTCAAGACACCTGCACACGATTATTATTCTCATCGCCTATGCATGACCAAGACAAAAAACGACGAATTGACAAGTCAACGGCCAACTCGAAAAATCTTGGGCTCTCGCGCGTGCTATTTCGAAAGCCTTGCAGGAGAGACTGACCGGCGCGCATCGGAATACCAGCGCTTCCACGGTGACTTTAATTGGTTCTTCTCCGGCGCGGTCTTGAACATTTCGAATGTCCAGAGGACTTCGGGGCCTGCAAGCACCGCGCCGACGTCGATGCATCCCCACCGCCAATCGCAAAGTCCGGGATATCCGCACACGGTGATTCTTAACTTTGCCTCCGTCTTCCGAAGCTGGCGCTCTTTCTGCAATTGGATGTCGTCCATCTCGCACCACGGGGCTTTGGTCTCCCAGATGTGAAGCCCCATTGGCTGCCCACGATACACGTTGCGAGTGCGGACTGTCTGACAGTGACTCGGTTCTCAGAGTCGTCCCTACGAGCCAGAAATCTCAAATGCATTGCTAGAGTCTCAAAACGCAGTGTTCGGGTGCGTGTGTACAGTACATCTCAGATGTATCCTACAGCAACAAAGCGACACGCAGGCGATATACCGTCCATCTGGGAAGCTAAACGAGAACCCAGGGCCAAAGTCTCAAGGATATGTGTTACGCCATCCGCAATCCGTGCTGGTCCCTTTCGTGGCGGTTCCGATTGCTGGCGACCGCGAAGTCCAGTGCGCAGCCCGGGGCGCGGCACTTGAATGCTGCAACGAGGTATGTATGCAATTAGCATTGGCAATACTGTAATTAAATCAAATAGAAAACCCCACGTCTTTCGCCAGTATGCGTGCGCTTGTGGTTCTACAGTACGATGTGAATGCGCGAGCCAGTTCGCTGTGTGACTGGACGTACGTCGAGTGCAGCCTGCCGATCGAAAGCCTGCGTGCATCCAGCATAATCGCACGCGAAGCGCCGCGGTGACCGGGCCTCCGGGGTGCGTCCGCCGCACAATGGTTCCCGGGCCAGCTTGCGGTCGCACCGTCTGACCGGACGCCGTCATCACGGAGAACTGCCCCTGCCCGTGCGCTCCAGGTGCGTGCCCTTGCGCAGGCAGCATATGTGGCGGCGGGGGCATCGGAACCGGTGCCTGCTGGCCCTGCCGATAGGTGCGGTGAAAAATGAGACACATACTGTATGTGACCCGAAAAGCTATTGATCTGCTACTCACTCCTGGTTGGGGAGCCGGCTGTTGAGGATGGGCAGCGGGCCGGGCTGGTACGACTATTATAGTGAGAGCCCATTGACTATTAGCTCTTTCATCGCTAGTTTGCACGATGGAAAGGACCTCACACTCAGGAAGAACCTGCTGGATCGGTGGCAAGGTCGGTCTTGCCGATTGATTCGGATTTCCCGACTGACTCTGCTGTCCGGTATTTCCGGACTGCTGAGGGGGAGGATTAGGATGTCCGGACATTGCGGGAGAGTGGAGACGATGAAAGTACTGTAACGGGTCCTGGTCCGACCGAAGCTGAGAAAAACTTGAGATTTTATAGTCCCCATGCAATACCTTGTATTATCTGGGCCCTGAACTGTGATTCCACTGCAGCATCGTTGTAAATACCGCATCCCTGTCGCACATGAAGCACGGCGCATAAAAAGCTGTGAATGATCTTAATTTCGTTGAAGACAAGGACACGCTGCGTTGTCATTTTTCAGGGACTCGAGGGGCGTCCTCAGGACTCGAGTGTTGCGAATGTCAAACAGCTAAACATTGTACAACATGTAATGCGTATCTCAATGGCTGAAGGTGTTATCGTCAGTGCTTGAATCAAACGACGGGTTTTTATCGGTTTAATACTGTTTTTCAGTGACTGGAACGCTTGTCTCTCATGCCGAAACGCTGTCCGTGCGCCTGGCCCGCTTCTCCGCGGAGCAGGCATTGGATCATAACACTCGCACCGCTTGCTCCCTGCTGAGTTATTTCTTTTCCCCGGCCGTGCAAGGGCTAAGAACAACATTTTCGCGGTCGAGTTGACCAAACGCACGACGGATGAACCCCATTCAATTGCCAGTATGGAACAAGGTCTGCACTAGCAATGGAACTATCTTGAAGACACTGCAAGGGAAGACCAAAAGACATAGCTCACATTGCCGCGTCAAAGACGAGAGGCATAATGACTATTCATGCAGTTCAATGCGGACATCATGATGGGGGGCGAGTTAAACCTTGCCAAATAGATCACAACAATTTATCGTTCCGGCGTCACTTGTAAGTTGTGAGTATACAGTGTTCCCTGGCTCGATCAAGACTTGTGCTCCAGCGGACACTGCACCCGCAGCCCGGTAAGCTTGGCTTTCACTCGAAGGCAACGGGCAACGCCGGTTACGCGCTCAGTTCGACGGCACAAAAAAGCGCCAGTGCTGCAGCGGATTCGTCATATCCATCGCCTTCAAGCTAAGCTACGAAAAAAAGTGAGCGCACTACCGGCGATGCACAAAAACCGCGTTGTTCTACATACCTGAGAGCCGTGCACGCGCGACGCAGTGACGGCGAGATCGGACCCCGGCAAGCCCAGACTGCGAAGACACAGCTCAGCCAGGTTGGATCAGCGCGGGAGTGGATGAGCGGGACGCACGTAGATGTCGTGGGGTCGAAAGGCAGCGGGTTCAGCGTGAACAGCGTCGGCTGCGTCTGGGCTACGAGCTTATTGGCCTGAAGAGCGCTCAGGTTGTGAAGTCAGAGTTTCGAGAAAGAGAACTTCCAAGCTCACACAGCAGGGGATCTCGGTTTTTCCGAATGGTCTGGGAAAGGACGATTTTTGCGCACTGGAAAAACTTTGTCGGAGAATTTGGTCACTTGCCAAATGCTATGAAATATTGACTTTTACTTCTCTGAATATCCTTTTTGACCCTAAAACATCAAAAGGAGGAGTTTTGCTTGAGGGAAAAGTGTGCCTTCTCCGGTTTCCGCTTTAACAACGCTTTTGCGGTTCGGAAAAGTCGACCTGTTGCCGGTGACGGCGATATCGGTCATTTTCCGGGCCGTAAAAGCCGAAGGAGAATTCGGAATTCTACTCCGGCCGCAAAATTCAGCCTGGGTTGGAAAATTTCAGAATTCATACAGGAAAATTCAAGATTCAATAATCTATACTGAAATTTCCCAACATAGTCTGAATTTTGCGGCCGGAGTTGAATTCCGAATTCTCCTTCGGCTTTTACGGCCCGGAAAATGACCGATATCGCCGTCACCGGCAACAGGTCGACTTTTCCGAACCGCAAAAGCGTTGTTAAAGCGGAAACCGGAGAAGGCACACTTTTCCCTCAAGCAAAACTCCTCCTTTTGATGTTTTAGGGTCAAACAGGATATTCAGAGAAGTAAAAGTCAATATTTCATAGCATTTGGCAAGTGACCAAATTCTGCGACAAAGTTTTTCCAGTGCGCAAAAATCGTCCTTTCCCAGACCATTCGGAAAAACCGAGATCCCCTGCTGTGTCACCTTGACGCCGATAAAGATCTTGTCAGCGGGAAAGAGACCAGAGAGCGTGAACAGCGTGGTCCCGTTCAATGTGCTGTTGAATGTATAGCCCCACTACATATCCAATAGTCAGACGGATGACGCTGCCGGTCGCCGATTTCTGAGCGTACGATCTGGCTATCCTGCTGGTTGTATGGGAAGGTGAAGACCTAGCTTGGGATGAGCAATCAATAACGCATTCGAGCGGCCGAGGAGAGAACATACCGGGCTCCTCAGAGCTGCAGAATGAAAGGTTGATTCAATTGTAGATCACGCGCAAACTGAGAGGGTACCTGGAATACCCGGCGCGCGGTCAATGAAGGAGCCCGATTCCCAATTTGCGATCATAAGGTTTTCGTCTGGCGTTCCGTTATCGAGAGGGACGAGCTCTATGGTGAACGGAAACATTAACATGATTCAACAGCGCCGATGGTTGCGAATTACCGAGCGCGGAAGCGCGGACGCCGAGGGTCGCGCCGGCGAGAAAGAGCAGAAGAGCAGCGGGCAACATTGCGGAAGCCGAGACAAAACAGTGTCAACTCGTGCGGACATCTTATATGAAGTAGAATTCAGGTCCCAAGCATCAATTGGCAGCGCAGACCGTGCCTCCAAGCGAAATCGGACGGGGAGCTAGACCCGCCATACAACGGATAGGCGCACATCGAGGCATTCGGCGCGAAGCTAGACCAGACATGCCAGGGTGCGCGGCCGGCCGAGCAGGGTTCGCCGTTCTAACGGGGAGATTGGCGGGTGCCATGCGAGGGTGGGCGCCTGGCACAATGCAGGAACAGTGTTATTCCGAGCCCGTGGATTGGAACAAGTTACAGTGCGTGCGCAATACGAAGCGCGTTCACTCGTAGAGTGTGAATTCTGCCCCGAGAAATGCGGTTCGCCCCCGGTCGTGATCAGATTGTGGGTACGTAGAAACGCCAGTGCTGGAGCGGATTGTTGGGGTCCACCGTTTGCAACGTAAGCTGTCAGATGCGCACATGAAGTAGTGCACTAAATATTGAGTGTGCGAATGAAATGGACGTACCTGTGCACCATGCGCTCGCGGCGCGGTGACAGCTTTGTCCGCGAGTGGAACTGTGAGCCTTGGATGAAGAACGCAGAGTCAGAGCGTTAAGTGCGATTGATGTGCTTGTCTCACATGTACACTGGCTCTGACGAAGAGTCGGCCACAGAGGAGAGAGCAAAGGCCGTAGGAAGCGACTCGATCGACAGCCTCTTGCCCTGGAAGTCGGAGTGAGCTTCGCGCGTCGGAGACCCACTGTCAGAACGTGCGCACGTTGTCTGTGCTGATGTAGAATATGTCGATGGGGTCGCCGGGAGTGCCGCCCAGAGTGAATAACGTTTCGCCGTCCTTCGTGCCATTGAAAGCGTAATCCCACTGGGAGCCGGTTCAGGGGCGTCTGCTCGCTCTGAACCTGCTCTGAACACCCGTACCTTCTGCGTGAGTTCTTGAGTGAAAGGAAAAGAAGTCACCTGCTCGTGCTCAATGAGTTGAAATAAACGGCAGGCTATCCTTGCCACGAACAGGTGTGCCATACTCTGTGGAGCGGCAAGAGGAATGAGCAAGTATATGGATGAGAGAACCAGCTGCGCACCCGCGAAGCCAGGTCGGCGGTCCAGAAAGCAACCCGTTTCCCAGTTCTCGACGAGATAGACTCCGCGACCAAGCGGGTCAAAACCTGCGGACGTGAGCGAACGATTCTGTGCGCCGCGACCGCACGAACTGAGTGCCGAGGCCGCAAGTCCCACGGTCAGAACGTATAGCACTTGTAGCATTTTAAACTGCGCACTGAGCTGGATTGCAACGCCTCGGATTTATGTTGAGTGCTCAGGAACAGAAGGAGCTAGACCGCGGCGGCGTGCCATACGAGGAGCTAGCGCCCTGTCAATAACAACGGGCAGGGTTTTATGAAGCGCGCCAGCGTCAGGCGTTGGAGTGACATGTCATGCGCAGAGGTGCGCCATGATGTGTGCCTCGATTTGTACACGTGGTCGTAAGGCGGCGAGAGGTAGGAAACAAATGCGGAGTTCGGCGGACACGGCCGACGCGTTCCTTTGACTGCGCCAATGCGGTCCATCCGCTCGTTCCAAGTTTAAGCCCTCTTTGGTCCAGAGCTGCACCAATTTCATTTTGAAGATGACCGACTTGACTATGCTTAACTTTGCACGCGCTGTACTACGAGCTTCTTCGTTGTTTTTCCTGTTTTCCTGGCGAGCAGTGGCGACCCTCCCGGTTACTACCTCTCGTGACGCTTGCTGTCCGCATCGTCACTCACAATCAGCTATACAAATGTCTGGGACTCATATTCTGCGGCTGTGGCTCTGACCCGGTGCTTACGGTCACGCTATTCACCCGCTTAACGACGTCCGGAATAACTCGCATTTGTCCGGCGAGCAGGATCTCTAGCCGGCCTGAATGCTCTGGATTTCGCGCGGCCAGTATCTACGTTTATTGGGGTGGGCCTCCGGGTTCAGAACAAGTCCTACGCTCACTCGTCACCATCTTCCATGGCTAAGGGCTCTGTTCTTCTGTCAGTGCGAGTCATTCAATTCAGTGAGACACCACCGGCCGCCTACTTCCGGCGCGCTCTCCTTTACGGGGCAGCGCCGCCGTACTCTTTCCAAAGCTGCAGAGGGTTGGTGATATTGCGAGGCTGCAGGGTGAGCTGCTCATAGAAATAAAAACCAAGCCGCTAACATGGCACACAGACGCACCTGGGCGCCATGTACGCGCGACGCCGTAAAGACGAGATCAGTGCCGTACAGGCCGAAGCTACAAACTCTCGTCGTAAAGAGTTCTTGCTGAACACATCCGAGTTGCACCTACATGGTCACGGTGGGATCGTACGGCGGATACGTGTTGGTGAACAGTGTTGGTTCCGACTGCAGGCGGAGCTTGTTGTCCTATGACGCGCGAATCTCAGCGCCAGGCTCCGGACCGAATGAAACGCAGCTTAGCGCACACACCTTGACCCCGACGAAGATGTTGTCGTGCGGTGGGGGTGGGGTGAGCGTGAACACAAGGCCGCTTAGGCTTTCATTCCATGTGTAATACCACTGAGCCGTTGACCGATTTCATGAGAGCATTTTGGCATAGCTTTTTTGCTGCACTTACCAGTTGGCTTTCCGCTTGCGTGTAGGCAAATGTAAAGACCTTCGTACAGCATCAGCATGCAATCACTGTGTCCGAGACTCAGGAACTCACAGGGCTTCCAACGCCTGTGAAATCATGTCGGTTGTGTGCTACGGTCACCATGAGGAAGGGCACTACTTACTGGGAATACCAGGAGCGCGGTCGATGAACGTCCCCGATTCCCTGTTCCCGAAGATAGCCGGGCCTATCGCGCCGGCGGCTGGGAGCACGAGCACCGTAGAGAGTGCGAGTACCTTCAGCGTGGAAATGATGAGCATGGAGAACTGACGGGACGCGGGCGCTGCAAGGCTGCGAGGACATCACAGGTTATATGCATTGTGGTGTGGGCGGCGGGCTCCAACTTCTAGCGTACGAACGTGCGGGCAGGTCAGATCGTCCGGCGCTTACAGTTCTCACCACCTGACATGTGCTGATCGCTCAGGACAGCAGGTCCACAACTACTTATGACAGTACTGCAGTGACCTGCGCATCTCATGTGCTCGTGCGCTCCATTGCTTCACTTCGAGGATCGAGGTGTTGTGCCACTCTGACATGCTGCACCCTCAATCTATGTCAGAATACACACGAGAAATGATATTGGCCACGATCCACTACGAGGCAATCGTTGGTCAAAACGTGGGCACGTAGAAACGCCAGAGCTGCAAGGGATCGCATGGATCGACCTTCGTGAACTTCAGCTGTACGACGGACGAATGCTCAGCACGTTGAGAGTGAACAATCTCGAAACGGAAGTACACACACCTGCGCACTGTGCTCCCGACGCGCGGTGATCGCGAGGTCGCTGTCTGCCATTCTGAGACTATATTCCTCAGCGCGTGAGAAAACGAGGCTCTGCCAGCGTATCGCGCAGTGCGCACATGTATGCGGGTCCTGGCGGCCCGGGCTGGCCTGTGACGTGCACTGGTAGTAGAGCGAATAACGCCGGAGCAAGTTCCATCGTAAGCTTCTTGTCCTTGACAATAGAATTCTACTGTCAGAATCACGTTCTCGGATGTGCCACTGGCAGGTGCCTGGCACGAGCGCCGAGAAGCACGCACATCGTCTGTATTTACGAACTGCACGTCGTATGTCTCCCCGGGAGTGCCGCCGATATAGAACAGCGTCTCGCCGTCCCTCGTGGTGTTGAAAACGTAGTTCCACTGAGATGCGCGGTGGTGTGAGCCTAGCTTCGGAGATCACATATAGAAGACTTGCCTTCTGTGTATCCTCGATGTCGAACGGGGATCCAATGACCTGACGCCAGCTCGATGGAGCGTGTGTATGCGAGGAACAGTGGAAGAACGTACCGGATAGCCATATTCTTTAACCCATCAATGTGGTCTTTCAGTAGACATAACCGCAAAAGCATGACTTACCTTCGTTTCCGGGACGGCGGTCTATGAATAGGCCCGTCTCCCAGTTCTCGATTTTGTACACTGCGCGGGGGGCGACGGGCTCGACGGCTGCGGCAAGGAAAATGAGAGGGATGCTCGTAGCGCCCGGCTCAGAGAAGCGGCGGACCTTGAGCGTGTACGCTGGATGGCGCGGCCAGAACAATCAGGATGCCGAGGAGTGCTGGATGCATGGCGAGATGGGCGACGTGCGATGTGCCTCTCGCGCGCGCCGGAAATTTATAAAGCAAACGGGGACGAACAAGGCAGAAGGACGGACTGCCGAACAAGAAAATCGATCCGTGGCGCGAGCACGGCGTCAGAGGCATCTAATCGTCCGTTCATTGGGGAAGCGCGCGAGGGGCGGGCATGGAGCATCGCGCTTCCAGTCACAGATGGCCGCATTGTCATGGAACCTGGAATGCAGGGACAGTCCAGGCGCCACGTTTTTGCTGGCTCGAATTGAGTTCTCTGAGCTCCTGATTCAGTCATGCGAATCGTTGCCAGGGCAGTGAAGAAGGCGTTTCTGGTGAGTGCGCGCGGACGCACGAGTGGTATATTGCGCCCGGAGAAGGGTGGGGGACACTGCCAAGTGCTGTGCCCTCCCGTTTCGAGTGCCCAGAGGAGCAATGGTACCCTGACGGTGGAACGTTTAACGTGTGACGTACGCACAGACAAAACCAGACCGAGGTTGTAGTGCGCGAGCTAGACGGTCCGCGCGAGGTCAAAGGGCCATCCAGTGTGGATTTCGGAAGCGGAATACCGGAAGGGCGGGAAAGATCGACCAGGCCGCCAGAAAGGGATATGCACTGCCCAACGGCAGTCCGCTCGCAGTACGCAGCTCTGCGCGGCGGGGGGCAGGTGTTCGCTCCCTCATGATGCAGTGATGGGCAGCATACAACTGCGAATGCTGTGTTAACCAGAAGTAAAATAACGGAATCACCGCAGACAGTGCGACGCCGGCGCTGAGGATGTTGAGATATTGAGCTTTCAAAGTATTCATGGTTGAACGCATACTTTCGGGTCGTGACAAGCTTACCAGGAGTCGCGATGAAATATATGCGTACGGCAGGCGGCGCGCACGCCGTCATTCGTCAACCGCGACGCGCGCGGAGGGCCGTAAGCCGGGATCACGGCGCATCGGCTCGGGCCAAGGTTCGCGAATGGGGCGTACGCGTCGACGCTGCCAAAGTCATGAGCACAACTCAAAATAGCTGAAAGAGAGGGAAGGGGGCGAACATAGGCTGAGCAAGTTTGTCTTCGCAGTTTTAAGGCTGGTCCGAGTCGGTATGGGCGTCTGATACAGTGCGATACAGGGGAGAGCCCGCTACCCTGCTGACGCACGTCGACGAGCGCTCAAGTCCTACAGGGCCGCGGTATCGATGCGGCATTAGCCTAATGGATGGTGGTTAATTTGCAGTATCAGCTGAAGCTGTGTAATTCGGCGCGCAGGGCACGAACCTGATGAGTTCATAATTAATTGAAGAGCCGAAGTGCCTCGTAGCCCACCGTGTCGATAGTTTGCGTCTGCCTACATTCACGGCGAGTGCAGAGAGGAACCGGCTGGCGCCGACGCGTTTGATCCCGCGCTTCTGACCATTCCAACATTTTTTCTCGGCTTTTACTGCTTGCCTTCAGTTCAAGACGCGCACAGTGACTTACCGGAGCGCATAGCTGTGTTATCTTGTATTGCGAATATTGGCGCCTGCGATAAATAAGCTCGCGCATTATTGACGACTCGTGATGACCATGCTGCACTCTTCATGAGCTCCTGTCTGACCGAAAATCCATTCCGCGGAGCGCCATCCAGGTACTTGAGCTTTTGGTATCTATTATTCCTGTCGCGCTCGCCAACTGGAGACGCTCATCGGACGACAAAGCCGACGCTCGGACAGGCCGATCCTGTCGTGCCCGCCTTCTTCAGGATACGTGCAGCATCTGAACGGAAACACCACCTGCAGCACGGTTGACAGTCCCACTGGTACGCAATATTTCTTACGTCTAGCACTGCTTCCAGTTCTTTTCTGACGGGTCCGCCGAGTCAGCGTACCCAGCGGTAACGCACGTGAACCAAAGTCGATATTTGACAGGTCTTGGGGTCGTGTTGAACGTGCGCGCCGATGGCACAATGGAACTTCGATGTGATCTGCAAGTTTCGCGGTGATCTACAGTGGAGGACATGGACATTTGAACGCCCCAAATTTTTACTGCTGTAAATCTACAATTCCACAACATTGGGTAGTACCTTCCTCCCACCAATGACATGTGTTGATGACAAGTAGCCAAGCTTTATCTTGGTGGTGGATTCATGTTGATTGCATTACTCTGTCACGAGGTGCAGCAGCAAGACTGATATGACTATATGCGGATTGCACAGCCTGCCAAATTTCATCCAAGCCAGGTAACACTGAGACCTGTTGCGCATTGGTAGATGAGAAGGTACACTACATGAATACACTCAAGGAATCTCATTTGCAGGCTGCTTCATGGTTCAGAGCCACGACAACTGTGAAACACAGAATGGGCGAAATTTGTCTACACTCTCAAAGCTCAACTGATTAGCTTTTGGTATTGGCACTTGGGGGTCACAATCCATGTCTATATATCTCATTGTTTGCAAGGTATCATGACCTGAGACTCTCCCTAGAACAGATTGTGTAGTGTTGAAATTTTGCGCATTCTGTGTTTCACAGTTGTTGTGGCTCTGAGCCATGAAGCAGTCCGCAAATGAGATTCCTTGAGTGTATTCATGTAGTGTACCTTCTCATCTACCAATGCGCAACAGGTCTCAGTGTTACCTGGCTTGGATGAAATTTGGCAGGCTGTGCAATCCGCATATAGTCATATCAGTCTTGCTGCTGCACCTCGTGACAGAGTAATGCAATCAACATGAATCCACCACCAAGATAAAGCTTGGCTACCTGTCATCAACACATGTCATTGGTGGGAGGAAGGTACTACCCAATGTTGTGGAATTGTAAATTTACAGCAGTAAAAATTTGGGGCGTTCAAATGTCCATGTCCTCCACTGTATGTCGTCAACTCGCGCGATCGCTTTTCTTGGGCCATCGATTGTAGGTGAAATATCCCAAACTTAACGCGCGATCGGATCTGGAGCTCAATAGCGGTCTATGAAATGTCCAGAATTCTTAAAGAAAGCCAGACTCGAAGTCGAAGGTGAGTATCCTACATGCCCGTCTTCGAAGAGACGCTGACCTCTGCGGACGCCGTCCTGTGGCGCATACTAATGAACAGTACCCATTAATTCGCCCTATGACGAACGTTCGACTCACGAGTACCGCAGCGGCGCCTGCGAAGCATTAAAGACGTTCTTACGTACGAAACAATTGACCATCCACGATCCTCGCTGAGCACGAGGTCTTCAACGACAGGACGAGAACCCTGCTTCAAGCCCCAAACGCCATTCGACGCATTTTTTCCCTACAGTATGTGCATATGGAGGCCATCTTTGCATCGCGCCATTTGCAGATCGGTGCTGAAGGTTCAATTCTCTGCCCCAGGTATAAAACACCGTCGTGGGTGCATTCCTTCCTCGTCACTACCCTCCACAGGTACTTTCGTCTCCAAAGATGTTCTTCAATAACGCACTCCTCGTCGCCATGTCCCTCTCTTGCTCGGCATTCGGTGAGCTCAGCGTTGGCAAAGGCATGGCATTGCTGTTTCCTCACTATCATGCTTCGCAGCCGCGCTGCCTAGCACGGGCATCTACCACATCGTCAACCAGCAGACCGGCAACCGCTTCGATGTGGAAGGCGCTCACACCGGTACGTCCTCGCTCCGCCGGTCGCGGAGCCTCGCTAAGTCGCGAAACGTGATTTCAGCTCCCGGAACTCCTGTCAGCTACTTGCGAACGTTTAAACCCGCCGAGAAGGCTCACTGGAAACCATTTTCAGATTCTTGGATACCCGCCGAACACCGGGCTCAACCAGAGGGTTCGTCCTTCCCGTACGATCACGCCTCCCGCGTGCTGAGCCCTTTCCAGTTCAATGTTGTCCAAGTCGCCACCGAGGGCAGCTCGGGTATCTACGTCTTCACCGCCGAGGCGCCCGCCAAGAGCGTCTACGCGAACGCGCAGAACCAGGTGAGGTGACCCCCGAAATTGTATCGAAGCTCGCTCTGACAAACACCGATCGCCCTGTTTGTAGGGCAACGGTCTCACGTCTGAGTCGTACGCCGCGCCGTTCAACGTCACCGAGACGCCTGCGGGATTCAGGTGAGCTGCTCCGCGCGGGTCGCATTGGCGAAGAGAACTAAATTTCGCGCACCCAGCATCACGGTACCGCGCACCAACCCGGTTCTCGCCGTCACCACGCCCCAGAACGCAGGCCAGGTGAGAGTTGAAGTTGTATTATCAGGATGCCAACGGCGAGGCTGACGTTTTAACGTGCGCCGGCAGCTCACGCTCCAGCCGCTCGACGCGACCAACAACGCCCAGATTTGGGCTTTCCAGGTCACCGTCTAAAACTTGAAGAGAACTTTTTGTGTGTGCATCCGTCCTGAATGTCCGAGTCGCGCTTGCGGTCGCTCGTGTAATGCGTCCGCCCAAAACCAATAAGAAATCAACGTTGCGTGCTCCCGTTGCTAAATACTACAATAAGTTCTCGCGCATCACTCTGACTCCATTTTCCACTCGGTCTTTATGAGAGTTGCGTCTACATAAAGCTACAAAAATTCTTTCCTTCGCGTCGGTATCCGGGGCGACCAGGCCGGAAATGGCCGGACTTCTGCTCGCTTCTACATCGCCGCGAGGGCACGGCGCAAGCTTGTCAGAAAGGCAGCATGCTGGGCGCGCGCGGTTGAACATGAGGCTACGACCGAGTGCTACGGCTGCGCTGCTCCTGGCTTTGCTCCTTCACATCACACAGCCTATCCCAGCCAAACTTTTATTCGATTCGCTCGCTGTTCAGCAATGTACCGGATGCCGCAGGGCCCGCAACGCCAACACCTTCAATTGCCGTCGCGGTTCTCCCGACCTCCATGCTCCATCTGTCCTCGGATATGTACACCGCAGGCTTCACACAGCTGTGTACTACATCTGAATGCTCATTCTCCGTTGCACCTATCGCGGACGGAAACTACATCCAGGAGCGGCACCTGCACTTAACGGTGTTATTACGTGTCTCTATCCTCCGCGTTATCTGTGCATCCGAATTCTCGACCTCTGGCCAGTCCGCCCCACTCGGAACATTCCACCTAAACCGCGGCTTCTGGTCGTGACTGTGAATGGGATATTTTCGTCTATTCTTAAACATAGGAGCTTTTCGTGCTCTTGAGTAATTCATCGACCGTCTAAACGCACTCTACTGCCGTCTCGAAATTTATTGTCAGTGTTTTACGTCTGCTTCCCCGCCACCGGCCGTTCTCGAGGCGCCAACCTTCGGCGCCTTCACAGTCTGCGATTTCCCAGATAGTCTTCTCAGGCACACAGTCGTACAACTCGCTTTTTCCACGCGCGCAGGAGTTTCTAGCATTCCAGATTATCCTGCCAAACACTCATTGACAGACGTTCTCCCCATCACGGCTGCTGTTCAGTAGATGGCCGTCCGCTCCGGCCCAATGAGAACTCGTCGAGCCCAGATTGATGCGCACAAGCTCCTCGAGCGTCAATGCGTGGGATTCACCTATTCCGCGCATATATAAGAGGGGCCCAGAGCCGCGTTCAATCGTCTGCCGACCTAAGCATGATCTCCGCCTCGATTCTGCTCTCCGTTCTCCCCCTCGTATCGCTCGCGCGTGGTGTGTTGTATCTCCAGTTCACCGTCATACATTGCCCAACCCATTTTAGGCGCGCTGCCCGCTTCGGGTGGGCCATACCTCATCCAGAACCTGCAGACCGGGTTAGTATTCGATGATGCTAATGTGGCAACCAGTATGTCTCATCTTCCTGTTCGGCTACTGTTACTCACCACACTTGAAGCTCCTGGGAATCCTGTACGACGCGTGGCACAGCGACCTCACAATGCACTCTCAGCTCATAATGCATTATTGCAGATTCACGGCTTCAACATCAATCCCGATTACCCGCAGGCCCAGCATGTGCGTCTCGTGTCCCAGAGCCAATTCAGTGGGTATTGCAAATGACCGTCCGGACCGCAGTGCTACCTCCAGCAAACCGGGCTCTCCGGCGCGTCAGGCATTTACTCAATCACGCTGCCCCTGCTGGGACTCGGCATCTACGTGAACGGGCCACCCGTACGTAACTAGGCTCGGTGACCTGCGCGCTCTGACAAGTGTTGTAGTCCGTGCCCGGGAACGTCCTTAACGCCCAGAACTTCACGACGCTCTTCAACGTCACCGAGCTCGGCCCCGGCACTAACGTCTTCACGTCAGTGTAATCAGGAGCATTTCGCACTCTGTTGAGCTGACACCGCATGCTGTTCGTTGTCTTGTATAGTATCACTTACATTGGCACGAAGTTCGCCGTCACTTCGCCCACGGAGGCCATGACGAACGTCAGTCAAAACCGCATTTTCTGAAATGAGTTTGCTCATGATGCTGATCGTTACTCGCAGCTGACGCTCCAGCCGCTGACGATCACCAATAAGCTCCAGCTCTGGTTCTTCAATCCCCCGCCTAACGTTAGCACGGCGATCGCTCGCCCGGGAAATGGAACTCTCGCTGGCACTGCGTGACCGCGCGGAGATGCGTAGCTGGTGGCGGTGTTTCCTTGGTCCTCGGAGTGTCCGATTGGGTACAGTTCCGTAGTTATCGTCTGAAGACTGCATGGTTTTTACGTGTTGGAACTGCAGTCATCACTTCGTGCCTGCAAGTGCGTGAAAACTGGGTGCGAGAAAATAAGAGGGACCGTCTGAGGCTGCTGAGTGATTGAATCAAGCTGGAAGCTCCATCGACGCCGTTGTATTTCGCAGAGTACAACCGCGACGGATATACATAGCAATTCAGTCACCAGGCAGAAAACGATGTAGCCCGCAACGCGGTCGCTGAGGGCCCAGAACGAAGAAACATTGCGCAATGGCCATGTGCGTGTTGTTGGAGCTAGAGCTGCTTCGTCCTCCGAGAACAATCAAGACAGGGTGGTAGCGGCGCGACTGCACAACGCGCGTTGTAGTATCGGCGCGAGAAGGTGCACCGTGCACAAGCAGAAGAAAGACGCGGTACATGCAGATGTCGGTGCTCGACTTCTTTGCTTCTCGCTTGGCTGCATGGACGAATAGAAACACTTCAGGCCCCGGCAGGTGGCTGAGAGCGCCTGTTCCGCACAGCAATGTCTATCCTCTCACCAATCAGCTCCTGGTAAATACCAAAACAATGAACGCGCGTTCTTCTGAATGTGAGCCTGCACAATTGCCTTGTGCGCATCGACGGCGTGACGCCTTCCGTTGAGCAGGGCAACGTCGTCGTTGTCGATATCTTTCAGGGTTGTCTGTGCACTATCCATGCCATTGTTCTCTACCAACCTATAAATGCGGTCCACCGGCTTGTCAAGTTGACATTCCGGGAGGAACCAGCATGGATGTCCGAAGATTTTCTCTCGCGGATGCAAATGTCATCGACCGTCTGAGCGACTATCTCAGCGACCCCGACGAGGATGAGACTCTGGCCGTCGAGGTGGCTGCCGATCCTCGGGACTTGAGCCGAGGGATCGACTTTGCAGACAACGTCAACAAAATTCTCAAACCCCATCTCCACCGTTTTCGCGCACTCGGCCTATTCTACCGCGGGTGGAGCGATGCATTCGTAGGCGGAGGCATGCTACCACATCTGGAAACGCTTCACACCGAGCTCCCTATAGACGCGGACTACCCAGAGCCGTTTGACCTCACGCGCACTCCCAACCTGTGCAGACTCGCGGTCCCAGCATTGGCGCCGTGTGAGCGAATATACGAATACCCGGTCGGTATACCGGTCCTGCGGCATCTGACAATATCTTTGGCGGCTATGGATGCAACATATCTTTTCGACACATTCTCAGAACTCGTGGAGCTCACGCTTGCAGACGTCTCGAAAAATACACTTCAACATCTACCAGTGGCAAATCCCTTCCACCTTCTGACCCAACTTCACTGGCAGTATGCATATGCCGATCCTTCGTCGGAAATTTCGAGTGACGACGTGGCCGTTATTCCAGAAGGCTGGATTGCACCGCATAGGGCGCTGCGGGTGACGGCGAGCCGTAAAGAGGAGCTCACTGTTTGTCTCGAGCAGTTCAGCGAGTCCATGCGCAAATTCGGAGATTTCAGTGCCAATTGGGAGCTGCATCTACATTGTACTCGTCATGCAGTTGAAGGCCGGAGCTTGGCATCCGATTCGACACAATGCAAGCACTGGGATGAGATTAGCCTCACCAGCGCTACAACCAAGTCGAGCTTAACTCTGACCCTGCGGAACCCAGGCCCATATAATAATATGCTAGGTATCTTGGACAACATACTGGAGGCCTATCAATGCTCTGTACTCAAAGCACGTCAATCAGTCCTAGAACAGGTGCTAGTACAGACTTACGACAACCGCCTTGCAGTCACGAAGTGGATGAAACGACTGAAACGGTTGTCGATCGATTTCAATGGTAATTACCCCGTGCCACATGAACATGCTTGCGTTCTAGTTGTACCAGAATCCTGTAAAAGGGAATTCAGCTACGAGCCTGGCATCTCACAGGACACCGCAAGGGAATGGGTGGAAGGGAGGATTGCGTTCGGCACTCGTATCAAGTCCGTACATAGAGTGGAACCGGCATGAAATGGGACATGGTTCAATGTTGCATAGATGGAAAGCTTAAGGATCATATGAAAATTTTCTGGCATGTATGATGTGAAGGTATACAGCGGGGACATGAGGGCGGACCAGTGACGCGCCAGACCGGCATTGCAACTCGCGTGGTAAATGTTCCGCTTCTACGAGATCGGCACTGGATGAGCAGCTTCCCGCCGAGAATTTACCCTTGGATAGATCTCGCTAAGTGAGGCGAGCATAGGCGCCGTAGAATAGAACAGCAGGCTGGACGTAACAGCCCAGGCAAGACGCTATCAACGAAGCTCCGTTTCCAGCTGCGTTGATGCCAGGTCAGAGTGCAGACGGGATGCGCACACCAGCCAGCCGTCCATAGAAGTAAAAGAGGGTATCGGCAGTCTGCCTTGCGACAAGTGATCCGGCTCAGACTGGGTGCCCACTGGTAGTCTAGATGATATTACAATGGAGTGATTGGAAGTGCCCAATACGGTGTTGGCCGTGATGCACGTGATCTCGACGCGTCCCAAGAGACGCGTTGAATCCTCACAACAGCTATTCTGAACGCTCATAGAAGAGCAATGAGACTATAAAAGCCGTTCTCAGAGTGAAATCTTCCGTATTATCGCCTGCTCGGTCGCAAACTGAACATCCCGGCGGCATCTGGATTAAGCGCCGGATAAGTCCCCCGATCGCACAACGACCTGTAAGAGACCGTCACTGCATGATGAACCCCTATAAAGTGTCTCACAAATTCCCAAAATGTCAATAAGATACAATTTCCAAGCAGATTATACTACTACCGCTGGTGGGAGTAATTATTTGGAATTATCAGCAATGGTCGGTCACAGCCGAGATCACGGTGCCAGCCGAATTGGGGACTTGCAATCAGACCCGCGCGTTATGATGCAGACTCTAATTGGAACGACTATCTTCCAACAGAGGATGCAAAGGAGACTAGCCCACTCAAGAGGTGTCCATCGGCAAACTCCGATATCACGACGAGGAGAGAGGGAGGGGTCCAACGAGGCCCTTATTTCGTTTTTTTTTTGGCGAGTAAAATCTTGTATAAAATTAATTACCAATGTAAAGTGAGTGCCATATGTGCAAAGTATGTTCATCCTGCCTCATCTTGTATTAAAACCTGCCCGAGGGGTTGAACTTCGGGGCCAAAGCCGAGGCTGTGATCAGGTCGCGGCAATGCCCGCCGCGTAGATAACATCGTCTTCCACCACGTTAGGCTTCGAGCCCACGCTCAGCCTGCTCATACCACGCTGTGGTAAATGAGTTCATTTCCCCGACGGGATATGAGCTGGCTGTGGCTCGGCTTGGTTGCCGCACTTTCGACCGCACCATGGCGAAGAGGAAATCTACAGCGCCTGCAGCGCCGATGCCGCCTGCACCAGACGGAAATCCCGTGCGTTTGCGGCCTTTATGGGATGTAATAGCACTGATTGGACCCACAGTTTCATGCCAAGTCAGTGCTAACGTGCGAGGAGTGCGGGATGGAGGTTGCTGTCAGTTACGGTGGCTGGGCCAACATGGCGTTGCACAAGACGAGTAAGGAGCACGCTGCCCGTATACCTCGTCGAGACCGTCTCCCTGCGATGAAGAAGCTCAAGGACGGAAATATCTCGTCTTTCTTCAAGGCGCCGAAGACTTACAGCGTGCCTGCTCCTCCGAAACTCGGTGGCCTCGCCACTGCACCCCTGGTCGGAGACGAACCCCCGCTGCCAGCACTCATCGATTCCATTGCCACCGAAAGCGACGCTTTACCAACTGGTGGTGGCATTCAGACCGTCCCGCGTACGTCGAGACTCTATGAATCTATAACGTTCGACTCATGCTCTCACAGGGCCTGCACGTCCACCTGATTGCGCTTTAATCGAACCGCTTCGCACGGCCATCGAATGGCTCCCACCTTCTGTTCCAGAAGCCACCAATACGGATGTCTTAGCCAAGTACGCCGTTCCTCCGATCGTCGACCCGTCCGCGGACAAGGAAGACCTCTGGATTGAAATTAATACGATGCTCGACCGCGACTTTGGTTACGGAAAACGCTCCCAAGACCTCGTTCCGATCATGCGGCGCGGCGAGCTCGGGCTCGATGGGTTCGCAAACTATATCAACGCGTGTATTGTCGACATCGGCCTCGACGCTGCGCTATTCGAGATGCGAGTCCACAGAGTCATCGAAGCAATACAAGTCACGTACGTTCGTTTCCGTTCATTGCAATCGCATCTGACTTGCTTCTAGACCCGGGATACCGAGCCGTTCGCGGTCAGGCGTTCATCAGATGCCTCGCACACCTGAAATTCGCTCCTCACTGGTGATTGACCTGACCGAGGACGATCCTCCTTTTCCAAGCGCTGCAGAGTCCGCAGCTGCTACTGCACCCTCGCCCGCTCCTCCCTCTCGTTCGCCCGGAGATGTTATGCTTTCCCTGCCCGCCGCCGCCTCTCGCAAGCCCGCAGCAGTTGTGTCGCCTCTGGCGGCATCTTCCCCTCGCGCGCCCTGTATCGTCCCGTGCCTTGGGCATCATGTTGTCTTACCTGATAATCTACCTGCCGGCCAGTCCTTCGAGTGGGGATCAGAGACTTCTGCCGCAGGAGACTCACTGCTCTGGCGCGGGAATGTCTTCCAGGGAAAGCTGTACATCCAGGCTAAATCTTGCCTGGGATTGAACGCCGTAAGCTCGCCTTGCGTGGACTGCGAAGCAATCTTCCCAACTCCGAGCGTGCAAAATCTCATTCGGCGAATCCTCCACGGTGTCCATGAATCCACCAATACGAACTATCTTTCATGGCGGAATATGCATGAGAGCAACAACAGGCTGCGGCGCGAGAACAACAGCAGGAAGCTCAATGCGCTGACGCTGGCAAGAAAGCTGACGCGCGTTACCTCTAAACTCGACACGCACAAACGATTAGTATATGCTATTGCTGAAGGTATTCGCACCCTCTTATGCCGTATTTGTAGCTGATCGCTCTTTCAGCCAATGTGCCGCGCGTGCAAGTAGTTGTATCAGTCGCACTTCGCAACAAGCGCGGGGCCGCAGGAATCCTCCAGCAGCTTCGTCGCGCACAAGATCATGTTTACAAGCCGCACAGCTATACCGAAGCCGACTACAGCCTCGCAAACCTGATTTTGCGCCTCGGCGGAGATGCGGCACTGGGCGTTGCATCGCGTGCATGTGGGCTTCCCACGCGGTCAACCGTTCATCGCCACACTCTGGTCCCTCCTCTGCGAATATCGCATGGATACCCGTCCCTTGCGGATGTAGCGGCAAATATTGACTCTGTTTTTCCAATGTCAATTTCGCCTCCGGCGTATGGTACGAAGGTCGGCGCAGTCCTCATGATAGACGAGACCAAACTCGAACAGCGTCTGCGTTGGGATCCCAAGACTAATGCCATCGTCGGGACATGTCGCGAGCACTCGGACCACGTGGACCTCATCTTCCGAAGCATGGACCAGGCGCATGCAGTCGCGGACGCACTTCAAGCTAAAACAATTCACTATGCTACCGAGGTATTCTCTTCGTGATTCTCTAGCTTCCAATACAATACTGAAAATTGTGATAGATGACCGTAGCAGCTCTTGGGCTTTTGGTACCGAATTCGCGCGAGCACGTCGCACGGCCCATCCAGATCTCCGGCTCCTGCAAGCGCGAAACTGCAAGGGAGCATGCGTCCTTGATTAACACACTTGTGGAAGCATCATCGACGCACGCCAAGCTCGAGCATGTCCGCGTATTATGCATCGCGACTGACGGCGAGGCAAAGCGCGGGTCGGCTCTTGTCCCCATCACGCTCTCGCGCACGCTCCCAGCCTCATCTCCCATATATTCTGTGCTCCATCGCCTCGTGTTATTCAACCTACTCTGCGGCAAAGGCGACCTTACATTGGACAAGGACTTTAAACATCTCTTCAAACGCTTTCGAGCGATGCTGCTGCGCCTGCAGGGCATTAACATTTTTGATTTCCTCCTGACCGCGGATATGATCAAGCGCCATTTGCTCGACGAAGGACTGGACCCGTCTCACGTCAAGGCGCTCGTCGACCCGAACGAGGCTCAGTCCGAACAGACTCTAGCAATTACTCGCAATCATCTGCTGAAAAGCGGGATGACCCCTTCTCACATTGATGCGCTGATGAACCCGAACGACAAACAGGACGTGGTTTTGGCGTATTCCTTGCTCGTTGCCGTCATGAAGCTACCAAAACCCAACGCCTCCCACAACGAACGCTACGCACAGGTCCGACGCCGCCTGAACTTTCTCAGTGCTCTCTTTGGCTACTTGCTCAAGCCGTATACAACGCTGTCTATGTCCTTGTCTGAACAGCTGCGTTCTCTGGCATCCGCACAGTTCATGCTGCTCGCGTTGTATTCCGCTGGTCGAGGTAGTGTCATGCCAGTCCAACTCTATGCGGATACCGCCCATATGGTCAAGAACGCGTTCTTTTGTGTTGCGAAGCTTCAGGTCGACGATCCCGAGGGCGAGATGCACTTAATTCTGTTGGGTGACGACCGTCTCGAGGCGAGTTTCGGAAACATGCGCTGCATGCAGCCAAATGACTCGAACACCGACATTTTGCAAGGCGCGTCTCGCTTCTCCGCCGGAATGGAAGTAGCGATCGCCTTCTCTGAGCACCCCGAATGGGATAGGACAAAGAGGCGCCTCTATCTCGCTCCTCTGGATGCGCAAGGTGACATTGTTGATCGCGGCGTAGATCACATTAGCCCACGATCATGGACGGGCGATGTGCGCGTCAAGCACGTCTCCTTACTCACATGCTGGGACGCTGGACGTAAAGCAGCAACGCTGGAGCTCGAAGGGCTCGGTGTTCCTGTGCCGTTCAACGACATGGAGGCAGCCGGAAATATCGATATACTCCGTCCACTGGGCCGATGGTGCTTTAACGATAGCCTGCTCGATGGCGAAGTGGATGAGGTCTTTGAAACGACCAACATCCTTCCCCCTGGACCTCCCGCAGAAGATGGTGGGGAAATGGACCTCGAAGATCATGCTGGCGCCGAACTCGCGGCTGCATTGCTTGAAGAACAGGGGCCGCATGCAGCTCACGAGCCCTGGGTATTAGATGGTGGTGCCAAGCTCTTCAAAGCCTCTGTCTGCCGCCTTCTCTCTGATCCAGCTCAGCTCGCGGGAGGCGGTTCAACCGATCGGATGCGACGCTTCGCCGGATACAACAAGTACGACTATGGCGCACCTGCGAATGATGATCCTGGTGCTGAGACTGAAGACGATTATCTAATGGTCAACGATACTGCAACCACGCTGCTCCGGTGCCAGGACATCGCATTTCTTGCGTTGATCATTGTTGGCAGCCTCAAACTCGATGGTCGGTTAAAGCAGTCGCTTCCCCGATCCGCTGTATCGTCTGCGCAGGTTGGCTTTCAAGTATTGCGCCTTGTGCCCCAGGAACCGTCGCCGGAGAACAGCTATGACTGGCGCTGCGAAGCTGAAACTATCAAGTTCGGGACATCAAGCACGCTGCTGTGGACGTCGGCATGCCTCGTAGAGCCCATTGATCAGGATATAGATTCGTCAAAAGCCAGAAACCAGTCGCGTTTGAAGACAGAATTCAAGACCGACGAGCTGAATGCATTGACGATGCTTCTTCTCGAGGCCGCGGAATCTTACCCCGATCTGGAGCTGCCATCCATCGACAAAGTCGACAGATATCCGTACCATTTGAAAGGTACGTGCTTTTCGAAAGTGTTTGAACTATAGGCTCATTGAGATTTGTAGGAAAACTCTGTTTCTCAGCGCAAAAGCCAGACAATGCTCTCGTCGGCAGCGATAAGCTGAAGTGCGCGCACTGCACCTCGTCCAAAATCAAGATAGACAGTCCGGTTGCTCTTCTTACTCACAACGCAGCACATCTTCTTTATGATTCTTCCCTTCGAAAAAGCGTGGAGTACTGTGGGTTTTGCCTGTTGACATCGATGACTTGCCGCTTCTACCTCAAATGTCCCCGGAGCGATGCGAAAAATCAACAGATCGATTTGGCGAACAGCAAGTGTCCCAAGCTGCCCGATCAAATCTCGTATGGTCCTGCTTCGAAGTCGAGCAAGAAGACACCCGGCACGAATGTCCCGATCTATTGCCCGCTCTGCGAGGACAGAGCCCCTGCAGTCTGGCGCTACAATTTTCCGCTTCATCTTGCCCAGGTTCACCCCGAAGCTGATGCTGAAGAATACAAAAACCTTTGGGAACTCACGCGGAAAGAGAAGGACGGCCTCCACGAAGTCTGGGAACGACTCGGAAGCGCGCGCAATACACGCAAGGCCCCCCGGCCGTTGATTTTATCTGAAGGGCACAGCGCGCATCTTGCTCTCAGGTATGTTATATTCCCAGTGTTAGATCAAGTTGCTGATGCTTGAGTTTTAGGACAACTGATTTAGTCGAAGCAGATGACATTTCGTCAGATCAAGCTGCCGCGCGGTGTGCGCCGTCGACTGAGCCAGAACAGCCGCTGGAGCATCAAGCAGCCGCGGATGAAGTACATGCAGAATTCACACCTCCAGATTCGTCTGGACCATCTTCAAGCTCTGTAGCAAACTCGGCTCTTGTCACGGGGGAGGATCCTAGTGTGCCGGTCGGCGCAGAATCAGCTCCTGCGGCCGCATCTGTACATGGCGTCGATGGCGGCGAGACGGCACCCGCACCTCCATCTGTTCCCATCACTGGCAAGCGGAAACGCGGCAGGACTCGCGCTCAGGTGCATGAAAGCTGTAACTGCGGGGAAGAGATCCAAGTTCAAAGCGCCAACCTTCCTTCCGGAATTGTTGAATGCATTTCCAAAGGTTGTGAGACACGTTTCGTAGGTTGATTAATACTTGCTATCGTCTGTGAACTGACGCCATTCCAGTATCATGAACGATGTGCTCTTCTTGAACTCAAGACACGGGCTCTTCCCAGCCAATTTATTTGCGCTTCTTGTAAGGCAGAAGGTGCGACGCGCGCGAAGCGTCACCGTGACTAGAGCACAATCATATTTACCATGTACACTACTCTTTCTGCTATCCAATTCCAGTGTAATACGTCTATGGTGTTATGATGTCATGATTCTCCGCAGCACCTTCCTTATAAGGCAGGAGGGAGAGGGGGAGGGGTCTTGCAAGGTGCTTATTTCGTTTTTTGGACGCTGTGTCGATTTTTTTTTTTTTTGGACACCTCTTGAGCCCACTGGCAATGGCTGCGCGCGGCAGTGCGTCATCCGGAGGAGGACGGATGTTGCACAGAAAGACTGAGCGACGGGACAAGCTTCTCCGGTAGATGAAAGCGCAAGGACACCCGGATTTGCAGTGAGCGTCGAGCTTCTGACCAGGCGAGGAAGAATGGATGAGGAAAAGAGAGCGGCCGGCCCGGGCCGATGGCTGTGCCCCCTCCTTTGCTTCCGTTTTACGTCGGTCGACGTACTACTACCACTACTACTACGCGCGAGCGCAGACGTTACAGAACAACCGTATACCCTCAGAGTCTCCCCTCGTTTACCATTTCTCAATTGCGCAGTATTTCTTAGTTTTACCATCGGCTTGAACGTCACGCATGCGCATTACGCAGTCTGATCTCGCTGTATTCATCGACACCGGCGCACGGCTGTGCCTATGCTCCTCCAAGTTGTCTCTCTGTTCATGTCCTACCACCATGTACCAAGATATTTATGCTGCCTGCCAGGCATTTTGGGCCACAATCCTGGTCGTATCTACACACAGCTCGTCGAAAACTATTGGTTCTGCCTTTGACGGACTCCTCCAATTGTACAAGGGACTCTTTGGCATACTATCGCTTTCCGTATCCCTGATTTCACACTTGCGCGTGCCCTGCGTTACCTGACTGCGCTGTGAAAATTGACGAATCATACAGAATGGCGAGCAAAACATACAGGCACCTCGACCCCTCCCTACTTGTTCCTGCTATGAACTTATGCCTGCTCGAACTGCCTCACAATCCGGGTTCTCAGCAGCTGTTTGGATTGAGATCCCATAGCGGTTGGTGCTCAGCATCAATCCACTGCCCGTCTGACAAAACAGCGTCTTATAGTCGTCCTCGTTCGAATGCATTGCCGTGGCATCGAAGGCCGTGAACACGAGCACCTTCATCGCAGTTAACGGGCCGCATCTAGCTATGATGGCCATTGCGTTTCCTCTGGCCCATGCGTCGAAATGGCGCCCCGATTCAGCAGGTGTCTGCTCGCTGACGCAGTCGAGCGGAGGAGAGTAGATCTGGCCAAAGAATGTCATGTATACGAGCTTGGGTGCGTGGAGATACGCGTGTTCGCCGAACGTGAAACCCGAGGGACTCGTGTAATGCACCTGAACCGTCATGTCGCGCAGATTCGGCAGCTCGATGCCGACGGGCATGATCCCATGGACGAAGAACGCGGCGGGCATGTCGAGCACGGTGAGATGCGTCCGCATGCGGCTTAAATGGAATGCTTCGATCCATCGGGGGTCCGCGAGTCGGGTCCACCACAGCTCGCTCGACGTACACTCCTCGGTGGACGAATCCTAAAATACGAGGCGGTATTCCAGGCTGTATCCCATGGACGTCCAGTTTGCGCCTCGTTTGTGCATCTTCTCGATGCAGAGAGCGAGTGGCGTGTCGACGTCTGGAAATATCCTGAAATTGTCCGTGAGAACTGGCTCCGAGTCCGCGACAGCCTGAGGCCGAGATGTCATACGAGGTGGATAAGTGACCTTCGACCATGATATGATAATGCAGGCCTCTTGAGCTGGGTAGATGGAAGGTGAGGTTGCGGAGAATGTAAGTTGCCAGTGGTTGTCGTACGGTCGACGTAGGAATACCCGGGTGGTGGTCGAATGCCAGCTTTCGTAGCCACACTATTGGAAACCACGTTCAAAAAATGCTTCTGAGTTTCATGTGGGCATGCGTGATATAGTCACACAGAGTCACAGACGTCCGTCGTACACGAGTCAAGACCTGCGAGCGTGGTAAAACGCAACTACAGGCAATCGACGATAATCTTCTTGATCATTTCCTCCTCCGTTCGAAGAGCGAACCATGAGTTGATGTGGCTAGCAGTTGGCCACGACTGGCAGTTCTGCTGCCCACACTGCCCGACGTTCGGAATTCGGCTCTTAATTTCGGCGCGTAGGTAGTCCAAGACCGCTTGATTGTCCGCCGAAGCAGCGAGATTGTTCGGCGGCGGGCTGCAGAGAAGGAGGCCCACTTGCCCGATGGCATTGCGGACGTAGTTCGTCTGGCAGTGATTGCAGCACCCAGCCTGATTGATGTTCTGCGCGCGGCTAAGGCGGTGCGCGACGACGGCCTTCTGCGCGGTCGCAATACGGAATGCGGCGCCCCACCCAATCTTACCGGCCTCTTCGTCTGACAGCGTGTGCTGCGTCCGGACGAGCGTGACGAGCGCGGGCTCGGCCCACCCGTCGATGTCGAAGCGCTGGGCATACATGATGCGGTCGACGGGGCCGAGATGCTTCTTCCCGAGCTTCGCGACAGCGCGCGCGTAGATCGCGTGTGCCCCGAGGCGGCCTGCGACGTCCACCAGATGAACGAGTTCCGAGGTGGTCAATTTATCATCGTCCCCCCATCTGAAAATTCGAGGAAAGCGTTGAGAATGGGGGTTCGGCGCAGTCGAGGCAGATTCACAGCCTACGTACCTGGCGTATAGAACCTTGCAGAAGACGTCAAATTGTTCGCGGGTTGCCTGCGGTACAAGCACAGGGTTCTCGTCCGTTCCTTCGCCAGATTCCGCGCGCCCGCCCAAGGAGAATGTGTCGTAGAACATAGGGCTCGAACGGAGGAGTAGCGATTTGTGTAGCTTGTACAGCGTGTCGCCCGCCTGTGGCAACCGGCCCGTATCCATGTCAGCAACATAATGATGTCAGATCCTCATCGTGACAGGCACCCACCTGGAGCGTGAAGCTGCCATCCTCAAACCAAAACTGGGCATGGCGCTTGGTATTTCCCGCATGGGACTTGGCGGCGTCCCCGTCAAGGTCTAGAACAGGGACATGCGGAGGCGAGCCGAGGTCGCTGGGTGGGGCGGTGTCAGGCAGAGAGTGAGTGTCCATTGGATGGTGAGCGCGAGCGAGGAAGAGAGAGGGATGCAGAGCAACACGCACGTCGCCTCGTGTATGTCGCCCGTTGCGATAGAAGCGGATGAAGGAGGGAAGCAGTTGCGCCAAAATAAGGAGCTTTCAGGGTCGGAACGCGCGCTTTTACATCTTGAGCCGATGCCTGCTGAGGGTAAGGCCGACTCTCTGACCAGCGCCAGCGCATCGTTACCCACGACGTCTTCACGGTGAATTGAGCCCCAGGCCTTAACTTGCACAGAGCGTGACGCCAAGCTGAATAGAATCGACGAGCCGCGGTGTTCGAAGAACAAGGTAACGGGTAACTGTAAGTTACGACTTCGCATAGGGGTTCTGGCGCATGCAGAGGTTGGCGGCGAGGGTCACGCAGTCAGAACTGTACTTGAGCTTCTCAAAAGACGCGACGTTAGAGGCCAGGGATCTCGCTGATGTAGAGGAGGCGTGGCATACCCGAAACATGAGAAAGACTCCCTGAAAGCCAGCGCGCAAAGATCAAGGCGAATACTGTACGCCCGTCCAGTCGCGCAGTCCTGCGCAGGCCATAAAAGGCAGAGGAAATCATAACATAACGGATTCGACTCTGGTCAAGGTGACACCAGCGCTCGACGTCGGGGACGCAGCGGCTTTGCGGTACCGGCGAGATCCGAGCGCTCGAGATTCGGAAGTAAAAACAACACCAGGTGTGACTCAAAACTTCAGTCTGGCATGCAGATATGAAGGGAATAATGGGTCATGTATTGAGAAAGAATTAAAAAGCGCTATAGACACATTAACAGTTACAGGAGTGTGCCAAATTGTTCTTCTTTCGAATGCAGCTGGAACTGTTGTCCTTTCCGACCGCTCGAGCCGTTGTGCTGTCCAAACAACCGTGATGATGTCTATGACTCTGACCGTCAAGCTGCACAAGCGTCTCGCCTGTCTTAAGCAGATGGCAGTGCGGCATCGTTGTTCTTTATTTCAGGATACTGTTTGAGGGCCGTGCTCTTGTGCCCGCGCTAGGCGTATATAACGAAGAGTCGCGGATGGTTCGAATACAACCCATCATATTTCCAACGGCAGAACATTTCGCTCAACGACCCCCGTCACATCTGCTGGGCCGTCCTCTGTTACATTGTAACAACCATTCGCGAAGGCTCACGGCAGCTTGAAGCTCATGATTCCCGCGTCACCGCCTCGAATCCACGGCTTCCCCATTGCTTTCACGACGACAAAGACATGTCTGGAACCGAAGAACCCGATCCCATCGAGATTAATCTGGGCGGCACGAATGCTACCGCGCTGTTTGACCTCCCCCGGGTCCGCGATCTCCCGCCTCCGTGTATCATCCTGCACAACATCTCGCTCGATACGGTGCACTACCTCCCGTCCGGTGATCCCCCGGTGAATCTCAAGGAGATACACTGGCATTACGGCGACCAAGATGCTTCGAAAACCGGCGTCGCGAAAATCCCGGACTGCTGGTTTAGGGCCGGCTTTGTGCTGCATGTCTATGCTCGAAGCATCGAAGAAGCCTCGGCATGCTTCTGGCAGTATAAAAACGTCATACAAATGACTACTGCCATTAGTCGCTGCACCTGGCACACAGAGCTCCTTCCGGACAGCCCAAACACCGATGTTTGGAATGGGATTAGGATATACAGCGTTGACGACCTGCCCAGCATAACCATCACATTGGATTCTCCCGACGACATTCCCCGCCTTTTTTTCGATATGGTTGACCGTTACTTCTCACCCACACACCTCGTGTCTCCCTGGCGGATTCTACACAAAGTGACTCTGGAGGGCTTCCAAACACGGCCCAAGATCGAGGTGAATGTGTCCTATATAACCATCACCTGGACTGGAGAACCTCCCGCCGAAGCCACTGCAGCACTGGAAGGGATCTGTCGGCCAGTGCAATCCACTTTTTCCACACCGAAGCTGGATTCCGTGGTATTCGAGTATCCACCCAGCGCAGCCACTCGAGACGGTAGACCGCCAACTGAGATCAAGTCTTGGTGTTGGGCTTTGGTCGGCAAATGTTGCCACCACACGCAGAAACCTCCTTTCATTAAAGAGTTAGCTCGTCCTGATATGGATTACGCTCACCTGGGGAACGGTAACTGTCGACGGCGTCAGCATAGTGTTATCAGACGGTGATACCAAAGACCTTTCAACTTTCACATCTCCGCAATCTTCGCCGAGCGCACCATGTAAACTAGGAGCAGCACGCACATACGTAGATAGGCATGAGGACCTACTAGCACTCAGCCTTAGGCTCCGTCGAAAATTTCAGACATCTCAGCTCAGCAGAGGTCCACTGCCGTTAGCATGGCTGGACGCGCAGTCGTCTTTGGACGAATTTGTCAAATCACAAACGAGCTGTACAGCACTCTATGAACGGCCATCCTGCACCTCGCCCGTGCAGTTCTCGCGATCAATATAGAGCGCCAGGGGCGTCTCGTCTGACCCGGGGGCTACGGAGACATCAGTGACGAAGCGACGAAATAGGCTGGGATTGGGATGAACTCGAACTTGTGGGCTTGCTGAGGGGACGCGAAGGCGGCGAGTGCTTTTAGCGGGTGTGACTGGGCCGTTGCCCTCCCGCGCGAGTGTATTATGAGTCGAATGGAGCGTAATACACATGATACAGGCAAAGCGATTTACAAAACGTTGGCCACAGGTGGCAGATGGGGTGGACGGTGGGTAGACGAAAGGTGCGAGCGAGAACTGGCGAGCAGACGAGCAGAGACGGAGAACGCGAAGCGCGCACGGGGCGCTTATATCCCACAAGGGATCGAGCGCCGGTGCGCTGCACGATCGCGCGCGGGGCGAATCGTGCCGGAGATGTGCGCCAGTTCCCGCTTGCCCACAAGACCACTGTAACATCCTGCTAAACTGCGACTTGTGGGCTTGCTGAGGGGACGCGAAGGCGGCGAGTGCTTTTAGCGGGTGTGACTGGGCCGTTGCCCTCCCGCGCGAGTGTATTATGAGTCGAATGGAGCCAGTGATAGAGGGCTATGATAGAGACCGAGTGGTGAGACGAGTGAGACACTCACACCCCGCTGGGCGTGAGACCTGCGAGAATCGGGATGAGAGCAGGGTTTTTGCGGATGTACACTTGGAAGGCTTCCGACGTCCAGCGGCCGATGCGCTGTATGACGTTGTCGGGAACTCCGCGAATGGCAAGATCGGTGGCGCCGCCCGAGCGCATGGAATGACCGCGAATGTCATCGGAAAAATTGTCCTTGAGGTACCGGATGAACCAGGACCTCTTGGGGACCGAGCCGTCGGCGCGAACAAACAGAGCGGGGTGCAGACGCGTCCGGGGGTTCGCTTGGCGGTGATCGAGGTACGCGTTCATCACCGGGAGTGCGTTTGCGGCGTCAGACCTGCCGGTGATCACGACGGAATCGCCATCGAAGAAGCGGTTCCCCTTATGGCCGGGGAGTAAGAAGGAGAAGCGTTCGATGCCGTCGCCAGCAGGAGCGTCTGCGGGACACCACGAGAAAGACGAGAATAGCACGGATTTTCGGTATTCCTGTGCGTCGGAGGCATCTGGCCAGACGAGTTCACCGAGTCGCATCAGGCCATTGAAGCCGACAAACAGGATTGCCAGAAAGAGGGCGTCGTCGTGCGTGGCGGAGGGCCCGTATTTCGCCAGCATACGGCCGAGATCGTCCGGCGAGAGTGGTGATTTGCGGTTCACGCTGTGCGTGGACATCTTGATGCAGCCTGCGACAGTGTTGCGGACCAGGTCAGACGTCCGGTTTGCCCGCACGTGGGGGTAGAACGGCTCAAGGGAGTGGCAAATGCCCGAGAGATAGGTGCGGACCGATTTAGCGGAAATGTAATGCGATTCGTAAGCAGCGTATAGTGACAGGGTGTCCGCGGTGGGCTCGACGGGGAGATTGTGTCGTTTGCAGAACGATTGATATGATTTGAGATGCGAATTGTAGTTACGGCGTGAGCCAGGTTCTAGGGAGAAACCAAGGGCCGTGTTACGAGCGTCCCGCAGCTTCTCCAGCGACCAGGTCGTCCTCTGCGCGCGCGCGTTTGCGCCGTTTCGGGATGGAGACATGCGGGGCTTGTCGGGCGGTGGACGGTGGGCGGAACGACGAAATTACGATGCCGGGAACGAGATCACGAGCCGTGTCGATTCGGCCACGTGAGAGCGCGTCAGCGACCGAGTTCTCGAGCCCGGGGATGTGGTAGACTCGGAACGATACGCCTCTTGAGATCGCGAGGGTGCACGCAGCGAATAGAATGTCGTTGTAATCAGGGAGCGCCTTCAGGCTCGTGAACATATCTGCCGCATTTTGGGAATCGGTGAATAGGGCAATGCGTCTGGGCCGCGGCTCGCGATCGGCGGCTCGGATGAGCGCGGATAAAACGCACAGAGACTCGTTGTAGATGATACTAGCATGCGGGTGATCGGCTGCAAAGCCCACGCATTCCGAAGGGATCCAGAAGCCGAGTCCAGATAGCGAGGCGTCGCAGATCAGGGTGATGTCTGCCTCGTGTGGCTGCCAGTGGTCTGCGTCAAGGAGCTGGAGAGGAGCTGCATGCTCCAACGCATCGGCAAACCAGGAAAGATCGCGCACGACGGAAGTGTTGAGCATTACGGGCCAGGATTTGCCGTCCTTGCCGTTGCACTTGGCCCACGCGGAACTGAGACCCGGGCGGAGGAGCGGGAATGCGTACAGGGACCAGCTAGCCTGACCAAGTAAGCTCTGCCATTCGCGCAGGGGGCGGGACATCGGGTCCAAGCTGGAGCGCGGGTTGATGAAGTCCCTGAGCTTTCGGATGAGATCGAGGCGCTGGTCCTCAGGGTACGATATCGTCATCGCGTTAGGGTCAACATCCAGGCCAATGATGCGCAGAGGGGAGCCGTGGAGCTGCTTGTCGAGGCTGTGGGGCAGGCCGATGTCGTCCCAGAGGCACAGGAGTCGGGCCTGCTTCGCCGGCAGCATGATGTTGTACGGTTCATAGAGCACTGTGCTGCAGAAGTCATCGAAGGAGAAGGTGTCGTCGACGTAGACAAGCAGAGAGTCGATGCCACGGACGTACACGGCCGCGTAGAGAATCAGGGCCATGACGCTGAACCAAAGATCGCCCGAGGATTTCGTGCCGAAATTGCAGCAACGATCGACATGTCGTGCGCCGTTCACCGAGATAATCTGCTTGATCTGCCACAGCGGATGGGCGGGAAGGCGGCGGTATGCCTTTGAGACGTCAGACTTGAACAGTGTTAATGGTCCGCAGCCACGAGCATGACGCGCGCGCAGGAAGCGGACGAGATCGTGGAGTGTGTCAAGTCTGGTGGACACATTGTCTCTGGAAATAAATGAGTTCAGCGATGGATCTCCAGCGCTGTGGTCGACGACGAGGCGGAATTTGTCGGTGTGAGGTTTCGGGACGGCGAAGACGGGGGAGCTCATCATCCCTGGTAGAAGATCGGGGCCGAAGTCGTGCGACCATCTGCCATCGCCAACCTCTTCGTCTCGCGTCTGCAGAAAAAACTTGTATTTGTCGTCAGGCCACGGCCTCGGGTCTGAGTAGTCTGAGGTTGGCTCCGCATTGTTGCGGAAAGTGTCGGCGAGCGGCCAAAACCCCTCTTTAAGACCTGCGATGACGGAGTCGACGAACGGTCGATTTGGATGACCGGCGAGCAACGATGCGAGGCGGTCGGCGTTAATCGGGGAAATGATCTTGAACAGGTCTGGACGCGAGCGAAGCGTTTCCAGAGCTTGAGTGTTGAGGTATTCAGACGGGGGAGGGCGCGGCAGAGGGTAAGCGTGAAAAGTGGCTTCTATTGACGGGGCTACGAGACATGCGTCGTTATCGGGTCGTTCCCACAACATGCCTCGTGCGAAACGCGGTGCGGCCTTACTGCGCGGCGCCCCCTCCTCCTCCAGAGGCACGGGCGGCGATCCTGGCTCTGGTTCCCGCTTCCGCTTCCTTGCGGACGGCATCGAGATGGTCCTTGGCGGCGTGGTCCTTGCGGTAGCATATGCGGCAGATGTGAAGGTGGCGGCAGCTTGCGTACCGACACCCGCGGTCGTTGAAGTTATTGCATATTTCGCCGCTGGAGTCGGGACGGGTGAGCCTCGGCTTGCTGGATCGGGCGAGCTTGAGATCATCGCTGGGTGCAGCGGAGAGGACGGCACTACCCCAGACATGGGTGTGTCGCATGTGTACGCGAGAGAGCTGATCGTCGTCGAAGAAGGACCAGGTGCGGTTGAGGGCAAGCTCGTTGCGCATGGTGACGTCGGCCTTGATGACGTGGGCATGCTTGGTGTCGTGGAAAGAGTCAAAGAGGTCGTTGACAAAGCGATGGTAGGCCTTGAGCTCGCGCTCGCGGTGCGGGTAGGCGTAAGTGAGCGCGTCGGCATAGCAGCCCCAGCATTCCTCCCACTGGCTGCGCTTGGTGACCTTGCGGGTGATGCGAGCGGTGCCGACGACGAGGTAAGCGTCGAGGTCGCCGAGTTGTTGAGTGTCGCGTTCGGCGACTTGCGGGGCAAATCGTGCACTGAGAATTCGGTCGAAGTCGACGGCGCGGTCGGCGAGGACGTGCTCCCATAAGTCTTCGGGGAACGGCGGGGCTCGTCCGTCGCGTAGAATGTCCTGCTTGGCGGCGCGGAGGTCGGCGCAGTAGTTAGCACGGATGGCCAGGGTACGCGCGACGTGGGGGGTGACGGGCTTGGCGAACGAGCGAGCGTCGGGTGCGCGGAACGGGGCGAGGGAAGAGTCGTAGGACGGTCGCTTGCGGCGACTGTTGTCTTGAGGCTGATCGGGCGCGTCGGCACCGTCGTCATCGTCCTCGTCGGCAGAGAGTTGCTGGCTGGAGGCCGGTGATGCGGATCGCATGCGCCTCCCGGCGACAGGAGGTCCGGCGACGACGGGGGCGGCTGCTGGTGCAGGAGCGGCGGGCTGCGGCGCGGGAGCGGGTTGTGCGGGCGCGGCGGCAGCGCGAGTGGCGCCAGCGGCACGGGCGATGACGGCCTGACAAAAGTGCTGGCAGATGGCGTCCACGTATGGTACGATGTCCTCGGCGCGACCACCGCCGCGCTGGATGTGGCCAGTGATCTCTGAAATGGCGTCGGAGCGGGAGATTCTGCCGCTGCGAAAAGTTGATAGAGTTTTCGCACAGTTGGCTGCGGTGACGGCGTCGAGTGTAGCATTGCCGGCGCCGGGCTGGGCGTTCGCGGGACCTGAACCGCCCTGGCGATGAACGGGATTGCCGGGGGGAGCGGCGCCGCCGCCGGGGCCGCCAGCCGCTGTAGCAGCGGGAGCGGGTTGGCCGGCAACGGTGGGCTGAGCGGCGCCGGCGACGGGCTGCGTATGCGGGATAGCAGAGCTGGCGGATTGCGAGGGAACGTTGCCGGAGGCGGGCTGCTGAGTCGTTCCACCAAAGATGGCTGTGCTCGACCCGGATCTCTGGTTTGATGCCGCGATGGGCTGGAGAGGCGCGCGAGGAGCGCCGGAGGCCGCCTGTGTCGGTCTCGTCGGAAGCGTTGGCTGCTCATCTGGTTCTGGCATGTAATAGACGAAAGGTGCGAGCGAGAACTGGCGAGCAGACGAGCAGAGACGGAGAACGCGAAGCGCGCACGGGGCGCTTATATCCCACAAGGGATCGAGCGCCGGTGCGCTGCACGATCGCGCGCGGGGCGAATCGTGCCGGAGATGTGCGCCAGTTCCCGCTTGCCCACAAGACCACTGTAACATCCTGCTAAACTGCGACTTGCATGGAGTGGCCGCGAGATGCTAATCCCAGCCTCTTGCCGTGGAAATGTGGGCTTGCAGAGAACGTGGCGTCGGTCATGTACTACCTCGCGTGGTCGCACGCTGGACGAAGAGCTTTCATTATGTGTAGCCACATGTGCATCCATTCGCGTATTACACCGAGCACATAGTCGCAGAGGTCATGTAGGACGCACACTCCATTGAGGATTGACATAGTAATATATCGCGTCGATATTCATATCTTGACCCCATACTTTTACTGCGCACCGACGCCCGCATATTCTCCCCGCCCGTCATCAGAGAGAGCATTACGACACGGACAGCAGCTTGACCTCTACACCCACACCCACACAGCCACGCATCATCAGCACACCCGACACGACGGAAGTAAAGCAGCCACTCACCGAACACCAACGTCGCATTGGGCGGGATGCCGCTGCCCTTGGGCGGGCGCTGGCCGTACGCAAGCGGCGCGGGGATCGTGAGCACGCGCTCGCCGCCGACGCGCATCCCCACCAGGCCCTCGTCCCAGCCCTTGATCACCTCGCCGCGGCCGAGCTTGAATGCGAACTGCGAGGCGCGGTAAGTACTTATCAGCACGCGTGGGTAGAGGAGTTGGGATGGTGTGGGCGGAGGAAAAGAGATGGGAGAAGAACAGAAAAGCACTCACCGGCGCGCCGCCCGTATTCTTATCAAACACCTTCCCGTTCTGCAGCTTGCCGATATACCGCATACCGAGCCGCTGGCCCTTCTTCGCCGCCGGGCCCGTGCCCACCTTCGCGTCCTTGATCACGAGCCCGTTCGCCAGCGTGCGCGTCTCGCCGGCCTTCTTTTCGTCCTTCGAGGATTTCTCCTTTTCATCCTTGGAGGATTTCTCTTTTTTGGCCGCGTCCTTGGAGGAATTGGGTGTGTCCTTAGCGGACTTGTCTTTCTTCTCGGATTTGGGCGTGTCCTTTTCTTTCTCCTTCTTCTCCTTCTCGGTCTTCTTCGGTGTGGGTTTGTCCTGCGCGGGGTGTCAGTATGTGCGAGACCGGACGAAAAGGAAATGAAAGTGCGCAAGGGTAGGAGTAGCGTAGCGCGAGAAGGGAAGGGGTGAATCGGTGGCAGCGGGGAGATATGATAGCAGAGCGCGAACTCCGGGCGCCGCAACGAAGGAGTAAGAGCAAGGGACGCGGCGCGAGTGGCATCGGCGGACTAAGGCACGACAGGATGGAATGGCAGGGTCGCAACGACGAGGGGTAATAGTAGAGCGCGAGCAGGGCAGCGAAGGCGGGACAGCAATGGACGTAGCGCGTGTAGGCGTTGACGCCGAACGGGAGGACGAGTCGCGTGTAGCGGCAAGGAAGAGTAGAGCGATGAACGCCATTACGGCGCGCAAGCACAAACTCCAGACGGGGCATCAAGGGAGGACGGAATGCGGGGCAGCCATGAACGTAGCACGCGCGGATATTCGCGCAGGACGGAGGTGTATACGAAGGGCGAGCGGAGGATTGAAGGAAAGAGCTCGCACGCGTGATAGATGAAGCCCGCGAGCGCGCAGGAAGAACGGACTGAAAGAGATGAAGACAAAGGCACGTACGTCGCCGACGGGCACGGCCGCGCCGTCCTCGCCCTTGAGCTTCTTGGCGAGCTTCTTGCGCTGGTTCTTGCTCAGCTTGCTCAGGTCGGGCGTCTCCTCGTCGTCGTCGCCCGCGCCGGCGTCCGACTCGCGCTTGCGCTTCTTGCCCACTTCCTCAATCCGGCTGCGGCGGCGTCAGCGACGCGCTTTAGAATAAAGGGTATAAGATGGGAAAGAGGACGCACGCGCCGCCCTCCGCGCCCGAGTCCGAGTCGTTTTCCAGCCCAGCGAGGTCGGCGCCGTCCATCTCGACGTCGGAGCTGACGTCCTCGAGCCGGTAGCCCTCCTCGTCGTCCGACAGCTCGTCGTAGTCGTCGCCGAACGGCGGCTCGTCGTTGGGTTCTTGGTCTGCACGGGCTCGAGGTCAGCAGCGCGTTCAGAATTCGTCCAGAAGCGAGCGCGCCAAAGACATGCGCGCCGCCAGACAGCTCTGAGTCGCGACGCGTACCGATATAGTTGCCCAGCAGGAAGACGCTGTTCTTGCCAGACACGGTGAACTCGAGCTGCTGGCCGACGACAAACGTCACATCCAGCTTGCTCTGCTCGTTCTGCCGCGCGTCATATCAGCGCCGCGCCCAAGCTACACGCGCGAGCTAGACGTACGTTTCCAGCGCGCAAGACGCATAGCACCGACTTGACGGGCTTGCCGTCGTCCTCGTCGTCCGAGTCCGCGCCGAGCGTCTGGTGGATGACGAGCTTGACGACGCTGCGCCCGCTGTCGTCTTTCAGCTCCTCGCCCAGCGAGGCGTTCGTGATCCGGAAGTCGCGCTCGACGTCCATGTTGTACTGCTTGGTCGGCTCAAGCTCCAGCGCCCTGCACAGAGTGTTTGTTAGCCTAGCCTGGCGCGAGGAAGGGGGGCGTACCATGTCGACGTCGATATGAATGCCATTTTGGAGGGCTTTTGGTGCGCGAGGGGGACGGCGGCGAGGTGAAAGCGCGAACGAAAGAAAATTCGGGACCCGCTCCCGAACTTTCCGTCGGCTCCGTGAATCAGCTTCCGGGCCTTTGCCTCTTGCTCCCAACGTTCACGGTTCTGTACCTCGCCGGCGACGTATCCTAAAAGTGTCGATCGCAGACGAATGAACCTGCTTCGAGCTGGAATATGGAAAATTCACTGGATGACAGTCGCTGGCCGTGGCGCTCTCTTGCTGTCAATGTCTGCTGAACACGACACTCCAACAGTTGAGCGCCGCTCACCTCAGTCCCGTTCTGCATCGCAAATGTCTGGATTTTTCTGGTATTTATACGCGGACCTGCCCTCATCGCATCGTTGCGTCTGAAGTCGTCGGAAACGCATCACACGAAGTTACCGCGGAGACTGGCACGTCGTCGAGCTCCGAAATCAGCTCATCCAGAGTCGCATACCCTTCGTTGTGGTATTCTCTGCTTGCTATGTGCTGCGCTATTGGATGGGCGGACACTGTTTTCCCCTGGCATTTGCGTCTGACCTTTGTGCGCTGCCAGGGCGTTATGTCCTTAACGAAATAATCGACGACCTCCGGCCTGGCATACTTGAGGCACTAGGTACCTTCTCAGGGAGCCTTTTCTATGATGCTGTCACAGTCAGGCTACACATGCTCCTACAGCGCGATTTTCGGCATCTGACGCTGGGTTTGGCTAGGGGCTCAGCTGCGGCAGCCTCGCCAGACTCTGCATGCTCGTCAGGCTAACCCGTAAACTGCATCAGCGTGTGTCGTCCTCTCATGCTGCCCATTGCAGCACCGCGGCTCGACGCGCCTTTCCGGGCTGCCATACGTTACCGGTATCAGCTCCTGGCAGGAGCTGCCACCCGTATCCGTACAAAACGGGTATACGGTACGGGCGGTACGGGTTCGTACCCGTACCGTCAAGGCTCCAAGTCGCGTACTCCGACGGCCGTTTACCAACGGCCGTACAACCCGTGTAGACGGGTTACGGGTGCTACTCGTGGTTTTAGATGCTACCTGAGGCTGATACAGTCGGGAAAGCTATCCTTGGTGCGTTAAGTGCGTCATATATGTATTTTCAGGTGAACTTACGCTCGAGATACGGTCAGGAAGGGGCTTGCGGTCAACTTGCGGTCCTGCCCGGAGGTAAATGCAGTCTTCCCACGCTGCCAAAGATGCACTGAACAATTCTCCAGGTCTTTGTTTTATGTTTCCCAGCTGCAGAAGGCTTTCAGAATGTAATAGTTATGGGTATTCTCTCCGTTTCTCCGCATGCTGCCCGAGCAATTGCTTCCGGAGTGCGTGTCATCCAGTATACGGGCTCAACCCGTATACGGTCGTACAGGAACCCGTCCCCGTACCGTCAGAGCTGCCCTGCAGCGAGCGTACGGTCCGTTTCTGTACGGCCGTACCCGTAACGGGTACGGGTGGCAGCCCTAGCTCCTGCACCGTACCTCGCAACCCAGCCCTCATCGCTGTATGTAAGCTCGGCGCTCACATCTTGTGTGCGTATATGCACGCAGATCTTGCGCTTAGTAGGGCTGCCGGATTCAGAATTCTCGCGACGCCCTCGCCCGTGAGTCCGACACCGCGCGACTCGCACACGTCCTGGTCTGTCCTCCGCGCGATGTGCTGCGTTGGCGAGCTTTTGATGTGCGGGCAGCAGTATCCCAGTGGACCACGCCAATGGCTCTGTCGAGCAGTTCCTCCTGATGCGGTTTGAACCGTCTCGTCTCAGTGCTACCCATTACTGTATTATTCTGTGTGCGCTGCCCTGGTACCAGCTCGTTGTTGTTGGCGTCCACTTTATCCTATGCCCTGGGTTTGCTCCACTAGGTTGTCGACTCATCGGCTCGAGGAGAGGCTTGTCTGTTCTTCTGCTTTTCGGTTCCCCATCATACTGACGCAGCCCTGCTTTCTCACCCCAGCCGATCGTGCAGTTGAACTGAGAGTGGATCTCAGCCTGAACAGACGCAAATGTACATCTCCGCGACATGTGAGAGCAGCTGTCAGCTTACGATTCATAATTCAACGAAGTCTTTCCTCAGGCTTCATTTGTACTGTATGCACCACACCATTCGATGCACAGACGATGAACTTGGGAGCTTCACTGTGCCCTGGCCGACGCTGCCAGTTTGTAGGAGTGCGCCCCACGCGTCGAATGCTATATTCATCTTTTCGCAACTGATAGTTTCTGCACTCACGGCTTCGGTCTAAGACTCAAACGACGAAGTGCAATTCGGAATCGTGTCCGTGGCGTCCTACTCTACACCGCTACCTACATCAAAAGGGCGCGACACATGATAGGTTACAAAAGAGAGGCCGGGAGAAATAAGATGGATATGGATGAGAATGCGCAATCGACGACATGCCAGGTGGCGAGTCCGAGAAACAGCGGCGGTGCTCACGCAACGTCTTGACCAAGCGCCTTCAGAGCTACCTTCGCGGCGAGCTCCCTAGCGCCCTTCTTAGTGGACGCCTTTCCGGTGCCCAGGAGAACGTAGGACTCAACGCGGGTCGTCGGATGAACAGTGAGTCCTTCGACGGACGCCGTCCATTGCCCGTCTGCACCAAGAGCCTCGTTTGCCTGAGACCGGGTCAGAGTCAAGTTGCACTTGTGAAATGTCTCAGAACGTACCCATCGCACCCCGTCGGGACGGCCGTGGCCTTGATAGTAGTTGTTCAGGGCCATGACGAAGTCGCGAGTAATGGCTGCTCGACGATCAGTCACGTTGATCAGCGGTCAGCGGCGTCCCATGAAAATGTAAAAGGGCGTACTCATTTATTGAACTATGTGAGATATCTGAGGATGAAAGAGGTGGGATGGTCAAGTGATTGCTGGTCGATGATGCCGGAAACTCGTCGCATAGTCACGCCTTTTATACCCTCTCCGGTACGCACATGAGCTGCAAGACACAAGGTACTGTAGGCCCCAGCGCATAGCTAGGATTGTGGCTTTCTCACGTCCTTGTACTGGCGATCCGATGCTTGGCGACCTCGACGTGTGTTGGGCTCGGAAATAGCACCACGCGGACATAAACAAGGGTTTACATTGCGTCAACATTCAGGTATCACCCCAAATACATTCTCAACTATTAAGCCTTAGGAAAGTTTGTCCCTAACAAGAACGCAGAACGTCCTGGCGATGCTAGTTGTCCATTCAGTTTCTCAAGGATAGCCAACGAGCATGGGGCCCAAGCGCAGAAAGAGGGTGATAGTCGCATAAACATTGCGTATTAGACCCTTGTTATATCCTCTGTTTTGTAGCTCACCCTGTGCGAGGACCTGTTGACGTTGAACTAGGCGTTCTACTGGATCTCCTGCCGGAGACCTCGAGGGGCCTTGAGCACTCGAAATCATAGCCACGTAGAATTATCCGCTGAGACTTTCATTACATGTCTCATAGCTTCCCGTCTGAACAAACCCAATTTATTGGTTCCACGACAACGAGCCGGAGCAACCAAAGTCAGATCTTACCGCGTGCCGCGGACCTCGTTGTCATCATCCACCGCTACCTACCCTACCGCCAAGTCGTCCGGCTCTGAGTTCGCGCTTGGTACTCTGGACTCGTGCAGCTGGAATGTTGAATTGTGACAGCTTGATGCAACGGCCTGCGCCTCAAATGCCATGGTAACTCGTGTTGTGAAGTGAGTTTTCCTCCCACTGATTTCCCCCGCTGAGCTCATCAGCCTCAAATCACTGCGATTTCAAAGGCTCAGGTTCAATAATTCACGGCGCATAGAGTGCCCCTGCGGCGTAGACAAACATCAAAGATCATACTGCGTTCAGCTGACCTCTGCGGTGCGTTGCGAGTGAACGATCCCGTTGAGGAACTCGACGGTTTTCGCAAAAGACTTCTCAAAAGCTTCCTTGACCTTCGGATGCTCCAGCGCGGGCCTCACCGCGAAGCCGTGCGTCGTCCCAGGGTACACAATGAACTCGTACGGCGGGGCCTCTGGTGTGTCTTTGCGAGCGGCAAGCGCATGCTCAGCCGCGTCGCGAGCATCGTTGGAGAAGTACGCGTCCTCTGGATAACGTGCGGGATTGGTGAATGTATCGCACGCCCCGGGCAATGAGAAGCTTACCCTCTGCGCAGAGCCAGAGAGTTGGGATCTGTGTCGCGGGAGAGGGTGAGCACGCGATGACACTATCAAGCGAATACTCAGCGAACCTTTATAGCGTTCACCAAGTTCAGCGGAGCGCCTCCCGGGTGTGCAATCACTGCGCCTTGGATGAGGTCACTGCTGGAAAGGCGTAACGCGAGACTGCCTGTGAGTTGCGGTCATAACCTGCATATGGGGCGCCTGCACAGAATAGAACGCACCTCCAAAGCAATATCTGCCGCGGAGTCAGTGACGAATACTTAACAGAGGTTGCAGGTAGACGTACCCGACTACGCCAAGAGTTTCATATCCGCGATCGCTCCTGATCTTCTGAAGGAACTGCGTAGCACATGAACGCTGCTCCAGCGCAGGCAGAATGTGAGGAGCGCACCTGCTTGACGCGCGGGTCGACGACTTCAGGCCCGAACTGCTTCAACTTGGACGACTTGCGCGCGATGAACGCGTACCACGCCAGCCGCTGCCACAGCGTCTTCTTCACACCAGGGACAGGACTTGTGAGTGGTGCGAGCTCGTCTGCGCGCACGGGCGGCTTCCCCGCGAACAGATCGGGCACCCAGACGTCTACGCGCAGCGTCTTGGCGAGTTCGTCGGCGAGCAGCTTCGGGTTGTTCAGCGCGAGTCCAAAGATGTCTGTGAACAGCACGACGGCGCTCTTCGACGGCTGGCTGCTCTCGGCCGACGATGCGAGATACGCGTTGCCATAGTCGACGCCTTGGACGGCGCCTTTTGGTTCGCCGGTCAATTCAAAACCCTGTAAGTTTCGCTTGTTGAGCGAGCGCCGATTAAGGCAGTCAGACAGTGTGCGCACCTTGATGCAGTCCTCGCAGATCATCTCGCACAGCAGCTAAGCTGGTCAACGCTACGCGGGATATAAGTAAGGTAGCGCGAGATATTTGACGCTGGATGAGTCAGGCCGAGTCGTACGGCCCGCTCTGATTCGCTCGATTCGATTGGTGCGGCGACATATGAGCGGTGCGCGTCGGGGAGTTTATGTAAGCATACACGCTTTTACTGTTACAGCCCGCTACGATACTAGAGTAGAAGCTAACATGCACCGCCGGATGAGAGACGCATGAGGCGCGCCAGTTGCTCCGACGGGGTATGGAAGTCATGTGCAAGACAGAATCAAATGTACATGCCATTTGACAGTGTGAAAGATATAGGAAAGATTGATCAACTATTGGAAGAGGATTCTGTGCGCCAGTCCAGAAAACAACGTCCCGTCGCATGGTAAGATGCCTGTATCCATCGCGAGGGTATCAATCGGCAGCGAGAGACCCATGCGACGGATGAATACCGCGATGGCCGGTGCGGCCTCGGGACACAGATTGACTGCGGGCGCGACGCCAATCGTGAGGCACTGCAAAGAAGGGAAACACTCCGTGTCCATCGCATCCAGAGCAAGCGCGCAGTTCAAAACGTCCGCAACGTCGTAAATCGTAATTTCTAGCGTGGTGATCGCAGGACCGAAGAGGAAGCCGGATATGAACCATTGCCAATGCGACGCATCAACAGTGAGGCGGACGATGGTGTCCGGCCGCAGATACCGCTCGTCGATGCATTGCAGCAGGAAGTTCTGCTTCTCCCGTGCAAGCGCGAGACGGCGCGTCTTGCCGGCGGCGTCGGTGGCGTGCAGCATGCTGCCTACGGATTCGATGGTACGCAACACGCCTTCGAGGGGTCGGCGCGCGAATATCAAGTGCACGCCGTCGCCGAGGTCGCTAAATATACGCGGCGCGTACGGCATTGAGCTGCAGGTGCTGCAACTGCTGATAGAGACCAGGCGGTGATCAGGGCGGTATAGCGCCTCGATTATCCACGTCGGGACCTTTAAAATATGCGTGTCGCGAAGAACGAGGCTATCAAGCCGCGGAACTAGATTATGGAGTTCCTGTATCTCCGGCTCTTTTGGGGCGAAGGGCCATCGGTGGAGATGAGAGTAATCGATATTGAGAGATCGGACAGCGGGGCACGCTCTGAGGACCGCCGCAATATCATCACGGTCATCGGCTATGAAGGCGACGGATGTGACAGCCGGGAAGTCTAGCGACAGGTCTGTTACTGGCCACCTGATATCGAAACTGCGCAGATCAATTGCCCGTAGTCGGGGAAAGGACATAGGCCTGTCAAGAAGGTGGGATTCCCTAGCAGGAGCAGATCCGAAAGGAACATGCAGCGTGTCCAGAGTAATCGCACGCAGGGACGGAAGGGAATCAATGCCCGGCAAGACCATATCCAGTGAGAAAACGCAGCACGCCCGCACGTTCAAGCTATAGATCCGCGATAAATGAGGCAAAAGATGTTCTGCGAGGGCTGGGAATGCGGCAGTGTCGGGCGTGAAGGGCACGATATCGAGTTCCAGGTGCAGAGGCAGATCGCGGCTCCGGGCAAGGATTTGAGATGCAAATGGAATGTTGCTCGATTTTTTCCGATAGGGACTATCGGCCCATCCAGGTTCGAGTGGATGAAAGGGAGAGAAGGATCCATAGCGGGCACTGTCAGGGAGGTCGGGTCGACATTCGGAGCAAACACAGACTTTGGAATGAATCGACGTGTAGAAGGTCACCTGGGACCATAGCGCCGGGCAATTGAGGGAAATATTCTTCCAATGTTTGCAGACTTGCGTGAGAGCAACGCGGTCCAAGAACGGCAATCGCTCCCAGATGTCGCACCACAACTCGGTCGGCAGTCGGTTTGTGAGCGACAGATGGCCGTTGAGCGCGGCGGCTTCAGTTGCAATAGCAAATTTAAGTGCAATATCTAACTCAGAGGATATTTCTGCAGCCAAGCTCGGCCTGCCAGGGTGTTGTAGTCAGACATCCGAAGCTCGAGGCTCGAGCATTAATGAACCACGAACCATGTTGCGGGCTCTATGAAGCGCACGGCATCGGAGAACACGCAAGCTATTGTCCTGTTCAGTTGTTCGCGCAGCCTTGGAGGAAGCAACATGTTGTTGGCCATGCTGTGGCGGCGAGGTGGAAAGAGTAAAAGATGTGGACACCGCCACCGGGTTGTACCGACTGCCATTGGTCCGCGGAATACCGCGCGCTCCCGGCTCCAGCATCCCTGTTGTTTTGCATCGAAGCAATCATGCGCACAATTCATGATTCTCAAAATCCCTACATCGCGCGTTCTATTACTACTGAAAGACGAGCCAGACCAGAATACAGATCGCCGTCGCACGGGAGGATTGTTTTGTCCAACGTGAGTGTACCCACGGGGAGGAAGATGTCCATTCCACGAACGAACCCTGAAACGTCTTCAGAGGCAAGAGATATATTTGCCTCAGAGTCGACGACAATTGCGAGAATCTGCAAGATAGGGAAACGGTAGCGCGCACGCCTCGGATCCGCATCCGGCGAGGGCTCGCGAATGGCCTTGGCGTAGCGAATTGTGAGCTCCAGCGTGTTGACCGAAGGGCATCGCAGGAATTTTGACGCGAATTTCTGCCAGAGCGAGGCGTCGACACTGAGGCGGATGATGGAATCAACTTGCTGGGAAGAAGCACCGAAGCACGTCCAGAGCAGAGCTAGCTGGCTCTCCAAAAGAGTAAGTCGCCGTGTCTTGACCCGCGGTCGACGGCCTGAATCGTGATAGCACTGTGTTCCTGTACTAAGCTTGTGTGCACGGCGTCGCCGAGGTCGCATGTGAGGCTCCCGTTATGCGAAGCACCAGGTTGCCAACAGGACGGAGGGAATGCGCGAGCTCTCCGAGTGCCGGGTGAGCATGAGATGAGAGGCGCAGGATCTCAAGAGATTTGACCGTCGGGTAGGCTCGAGTTCTTTGATATGGAGCGGGCACAGCGCGAGCGAGGCGACAGTTGGTAGGTGTAGTTGAGCTTCGTAAGTTGCCCATCTGATGCGGGGGCGCGAAAACGGATTTCCTGATGACAGGGGAAAGAGAAATTTTGCCTGAGAAATAACGGAGCCGGACGGAGGCTGCCTGCATATGGCAGCGAGTCCCTTCTCACCGCACGCAGAGACCGAAGGGATGCCGGACCAGTCAACACGCGAGATAGGATGGAGCGAATGCGCAGGCTGGCGAGGCGTTGCGAGTGCGGAGACAGGTGACTCGAAAACGCTCTCAGCACGGATCGGTCGGGGTCATAGGGCACGATGTCGAACTCCAAATCGAGGGGCAAGTTGCGGCTACGAGAAAGGATGTTGGGTGAAAGGTGGGTGTTTGACGAGCATTTCGGGTACGGAATCGCGTTCCAGCCGGTCAAATGAAGATAGTGGTCATTGGACCTAGAGGAATATTTTTCGGTTTCGGGGTCGAGCGGGCATTCACGCACCGACAAGCCGAGGAGTGCACAGATGTGCAGAATGTCATTCGGGTCCACAATGCGGGACATTGGAGCGCGAGCGCCCTCCAGTGGCTGCAGACCTGCGAGACGGCGACGCGATCGAAGAACGGCAGCTGCTCCCAGACGTTGCTCCACACCTCGGCCGGCAGCCTACGTTGTAGCGACATACGCATGTTCAGCGCGGCCAGTTCAGTCGAAAATACCGTTTTCACTGAATCTTGTATTTCAGAAGAAACGGCCGCAGCCAAGCTGAACCTAGCAGGTCCTGGTCAGCGATCTGAAGAAGTATATACGAAGAGGTGAGCGCAGACGAACCAAGATTCAGGTTCTAAGACGCGCAGGGCATCCCTAAACTGTCTTCTCCAGTTGAGCGCGAAAGAGCGTTCAAAGGAGATCGTTGTTGAACATGCTCAGACTGTGGCGGGGGCCGCGGGGCAAGGAAAACCTCCGGATCGGACTTTTCAGATGCTCCCGTTACGGTACTACAGTTACTACAGTTGCCCCGTCAAGAGCTCTGACTGACACAAACTACGCACAGGCTCCCGGAAGTGCTTGAAATATCCCACAGTCTAAATTTGTGACTCTCAGCTGCAGCTGTACGTGAGATCTCGCCATGCAACACCGAATTACTTGGAATACACGGGCATCATTGAATAGGGAGTCTCCCAAAAACATTCATTCCGTAAGTTACAGGCATCGCGTACAGAGCCCGTGCCACTTCCTTTGCCAATTACATTCCGACCCAATCAATCAATCCATGCCGGGAGGTGAGAGATACTGTAGTTGGAGGCGCCTTTATAGTTCTATTAAATCTTCAAATAAACTTGGTCATGGCCTAAGCATCTGCGTCGGGTTTCTCGGGCGTTAAATCAATAGCGGTTACAAGTGGGTTGACTGGCGCAAGTGACTGAGATGCAATACCAGGCGAGTGAGACCCAGGCTGCTCATCTTTCGCGGTGCCATGTTCCTGGACGTGAGCTGTCACTGAATCGGGCGAGCTCGAACGATCTCTGATGATTGACGGCGGGCAGCTGCTCGGAAATTTGAATCCCTTGAGAACGACTATCCCGGTTTCCGGTGGTCCGATAAAAGTATCAACGTAGTTGAAATGACGTTCGACTTCTTCGGACGTCCACGCATAACCATTCGGACCCATCTTCAAAGCGTTCAAAGCGGCTTGCAAGGCCTCGTCTTTGAGCACGTGTTTGATGATTACGGTGGTGAGCCCGTCGTGCCCGCAGGGAGAAATAAACCACCAGAGGAAGCCTCTGAGCCAATCCATGGTATCCTGCAAGTGTATCTCCTCCTTGGAGGAGACGGAGCAGGAGGAGGATTCATATCGCAGGTTGCGGCAGTATTCGATAGTGATGGAGTCCGTAATGTTGAGCTTCCCGCCGCCGGCAATGGGGATGGGAGCGATGGAGTCTCTGGATTGAGATTGCCAAACGACAAGTTGGAGGTGTGCAATTTTCGGCGACTTGAGGCGGTTCCTGCACAGGGACAGTGATTCCACGAATTCCCTGTGCACACGTTCCCCCTGGATGCGCAGTAGTCTAACTCGGAACGAAGCGCTCAGCGCTGAGACCAGGGAGAGTATGCGAATGAAGAATTCACACGCGATGGATGGCAGAGGGATTTCCGCGGACTGGAAGAGGCTGTGAACCGGAATATGAAACGTATTGGGGAGAGACCTCGCCAACAGCTCCACGACCTTGTTGTCATAGGACCAAGTGATGGGGTCGCGCATCTCCGGATTTCGGGAACAGCGAATGGTGAGATCGTAGTTGGACTCGACCTCGATTTCGAGTTCCGGTAGAGGCTCGGGATCGGGGATTATTTCGTATTCCGGTGGATATTCGAGGCCGGAGTATCTATCGACGAAGTCGGCGAATCTAACCGTGATATCTTCCAGCGGAGACATCAAGGCTGGGATGAGGGACGATCCAGACGAACGATCGGTGTCCGATGTGGGATTTGCTAGAGTGCGCTTGGATTCCTTCATATCGTCGGTAGTAGCGAGACTGTAGCAGGGTCACTGGAGAAGACAGTGGGAGACCGGCGCCGGGACTGGGGGTTCAAACTCGACAGGACCGCGCGGGCGTATTTAACCGCTGCAGCAAAGAATGGCTGTGCACTGGCAGTCCCGCATGCGCGACAAGACTCACAAAAGGTACAAGAGCACCGCGTCGGCGAGAACAACCTCCCTTGTTTGCGACGGCCCGGCGTTTGCTGTGGGATCGTCACATCAAATAGCCTGCCAGTGAATGACCGACCAATTAAATGGAGACGCCGCGGACCTCCGGAGAAGCACGGCCGGACGGGGAGGCGCGACGTTACTGAAGCTGTGCGGAGTGTGGGGGAATCTTCCCGCACAAAAGCGCAGCGCGTGTGAGAACAACCTCAGTACGTAGCCCTCTTTTTGCATTGTTGGGCGAGTCGCGAGTCCTTCTGGCATTGCGTCCCACGTGCCGGAGAACGCCCGGGCAGTCGCGTCGACGATGGACTGAGAGGGTACAACCGAAGTCCCACAGGCAGGCAATTGTCAGCGGATTACCACAAGCGGGCGGTGAGCGCACGCGCGTCGGTCGCTCAACGCCAGCGAGGTCGAAATGTACAGCCAGGTTCAAAGTCTGACTGTCAGCACAGGAAGCCCTCGCGCGAGCGAGCGATGAAAACTTTTGCTTTTCCATCATCAGCACAGCGCGTCAAAGATTGAGAAACAGTGCGTCCGGATCCTGCCCGCAAAGCAAAGCTTCCGCATTGAAGGCAGCCGAGTACTAGGCAGCGCAGCATCTTGCCGAGCAAGATGTGACGAGCAAACGCATTGTCAGAGCGCTGAGCGCTGAGCGGTGACAGTATTTACACTCCTGCGCGACTCGCAGATTTACCAGTTGGCCAGCAACGGAGAGCAGCAGAGGGAGGCGGCCAGTGCAATGTCGGTATCCACAGCCCCTCGCGCGTCCGTGCATCAGGTACTGTACACGACCGCGAGGGGCCATGCATCACCTACGCGCGCGCGGGGCCATGCATCACGTAGGCTACAGTACTGAGTACACGCGCGCGCAGACAGGCGAGGAGGCGGTGCGCGTCTCGATGGGCGGGATTGTGGGGGCGCGTCCGCTCGCGACGGCCCCGTTGCCTCGTTGCCGGGATAGTACGGGGATGATGACGGCGTCGTCCGCGCGGGATGGAGCGTCCGCGCGTCCGCGAGCAAGTAGGTCGTTGCAAAGAGCTGGGACAATCACTTGCAAACAGAACAGGCACGTCACTGCCAGGGGTGCGCCTCAGATCCGGAGATAGCAATGCAATCGCCGTGCGTGCAGGTTGACGATCCCAGAAATCGCTGAACATTCGAGCGTGGGAACGCCAATCAGTTTACAATAGGCCCGTCAATTCGTGCCGGGATGGGCGGCTGGGAAACAAACGGCGTGGAAGGAGAAGGCGCCGAGGTGCGCTCTCAGCTCAGTTGCGGCGGTGTAGACGCTCGCTCTGACTGCGGTCCGTGCCAGCCGAATCGATGCCGACCTGGCGAGCAAGGAGGATTTTTAATTTTGGATGCCGAAGCAAACCCGCTCCTCGCTGCAAAAAGTCAAAAAACGGTCGGCAGAGGCGGCGGGACGGGAAAGCCGGGAAACGCGTCCGCGGTCCGGGGGGATGGCGAACGTGTGGGGGGCGGTGCAGCGGGCGGGTGTTTCCGGTCCTCTGTCACCGTGCTTTATTACCGGTACCGCGTCCGGTCCTCTCTCCTCTTGCTCCTGCTCTCGACGCGACCCGGCGATGATGAACGGACAGGGACACGGACACGGACAGGGACAGCGCGAGAGCGCGAGCGGGCCGAGCAGACGCAAGGACAAGCACGTCAGTCGCGCGTGCAACAGCTGCCGTCGCAAGTGCGTATAGCCCGTTCGTTGCATGACTCGCCTCGATGCTGAGCGCGTGTGCAGAAAGTCAAAGTGCGACGGGATACAGCCTATATGCGGCACGTGCGCCGGCGGCCAGCTCGAGGTGCGTCCTGCTAGTGAGTATTTGACGTCCGCGGGCTGACTCTGTATGGACAGTGCACATGGACGACGGAAGAGGACGGGCGGCGGCCGGCGACCAAGGCGCAGGTGGACGCGATGAGCATGGAGATCCGGACGCTCAAGGGCGACAAAGAGCGCCAGGCGGCCGAGATCGACCGGCTGCGCGCAGAGGTCGCGCGGCTCAGCGGCGGCAGCCTCAGCCCCGCCCCCGTCGAGCATACACGGCACTCGAGCCTGAGCATCAGCATCCCGTCCCCGCGCCGCCCCGCCCACGCCCACACCTACTCGGACGGCTCCTTCCTCGGCCTCCCGCCCGCCTCGCCGTCCGCCCACTCGCCCGGGAGCGTCACCAGCTCGTTACCGAGCCCCATGCCGCCGTCGTCCTCGCAGTTCCTCATGGTGCCGCCGCACGGCCAGTTCAGGGGCCCGTCGCCTGATTCGGCGAGCATGTATAGTACGAGCACCGGCACGGACGACGACGAGCCACCGCGCTCGGCGCTGTCCGACTCGGACCGCGACGATGCTGCGAGCGGCATCCTGCCCAGCTTCACGAGCACCGAGAAGAAGCTCGCCGTACGTCCCGTTCTTCTTACTGGTGCAGGTGCTGCACAGCCACTGACGCCGCGTAGATCTCGGACGACCAGGACGGGCTGTTCGCCATCGGCGGCGCGTCGCCGCTCGCGCTGACCTGCTCGCCGCCGCACACGCCCGCGCGCTCGCGCGCCTCGTCCTTCCGCGGCTCCTTCTCCGCCTCCTCCACCACCACCACCAACGCGCGCCCGCAACTATCCGCCTTCCGCTTCCCAGTGCCAGCGCCCACCCCACACAACTCGCTCAGCTCGCCCACAGCCGAGATGGAGCTCGAGCACGACGACGCGTGCCCCTGCGCCTGGTCGCGCTTCCTCCCTCCCCTAATCGCCCAACGCGTCACGCAAGCAGAGCACGACGCCCTCCTGCGCGACTACTTCTCGTACGGCGCCGGCTGGGGCCTGCGCGTCGTCCGGCACAAATTCCTGCGCGACATGCGCGCCGCCTTATCCCTCCCCCCCGCGCAGCCGCTCCCGCCCACCGCGCATTGGAGCCCGGCGCTGCACTGCGCAGTCCTCGCGGACGCCGGCGCCTATGCGCCCCCGCAGTCCGTCCTCGCCTCGCCCGACGCGCGCAACGCCCTGGCGGCCGCCGCGCGCGACTTCGCCGACGGCGAGTGCACCAAGGAGTCCGGCGTCGTCGCCGCCGTCGCCGCCCTGGCGGTCCTCGCGCGCTATCATCTCGGCTTCCCTAAAGGCGCGCGGTTGGCGTATGCGAGGTTTGGGATGGCTGTGCGCGTTGCGGTTGCGGCGGGCTTGAATATGGATTGTGCGGAGTGGGTCAGGATGGGCCGGATTGATGAGGAGGAGAAGTGGGATCGCGATTGGTGCTATTTCTCGTTGATGGTGCAGGTGCGTCTGGCGCGGTTTTCTGTTATTCCACTTGCCGTCGCGCAGGCTGACCCCCGCCCCGCAGGACGTGGACGTCTCGCTGCACGTCGGACAGGACCTCTCCGTCCCGCCCCCGCCAGCCAGCATGCACCCGCCCCCGCCCCCGCCCCCACACTCCCTCGCCGCGGCGCCGGGGCTATCGCCCGACGGCGGCGCGCACGACGTCTTCGTCGTCACCGTGAGCCTCATGCGCCTCGCCGCGCGCATGATGGCCGTCCTCCACGGCGGCGGCGTCAGCGCCGCGGAGGGTAGCAGGGCCGGGATTGATGCGTCGGCGGTGAGCGCCGTCCAGACGGCGCTCGCGCGGTGGCACGCGGACCTGCCGGACGCGCTGCAGTGGCACCGCACGAGCTCGACGTCCGCCCTGCCGAATGTGATCGTGCTCCATATGGCGCATTGGTGGGTCACGATTATGCTCCATCGGCCGTTTTATATGGGCCCACGGGCGCTGGATGAGAGTGTTAAGGTGAGCTTTTTTGGTTTTGGGTTTTGGTTTGGGATTTTTTTTTTCTGGGCACTTTTTTCTGGGCGCCCGTCTTCATCGGGAGCGCGGGGGGAGGATGATGTGTGCCCATGCGCCGCCCGTGGGCGGGCTGGCGCGTCTCGGGCGTCGCCGTGCGCGAAGATGATAGAAGCGGCTGTCCTTGCTGCGCCTTCCGGCATACGTGGTGATGCTCGTGTGCGCGTTGGGAGGAATGGGACGCGGCGCGACGCCAGTACGGTGTGCGCATCGATCTCGGGCACACGGGCTGCCCCGTCACGCGTCGGCGCTCCGGTCCGCGCGGCGCCGACGGCGAGCAGGCTGCTCTAGCGCGCGCATCAGGCAGTGTCGTGCTCCAGGACGGCGGACGCTGCTGTTTGTCTGTCATCATCGTAGCGCTGCGCCTGCGGGCGTGGGTGATGATGCTCCTGCGCGCATTAGGCAAATGAGGCGTGGCACGACGCAAATGCAGCGCGCGCCAGGCTCGTGCGCGAGCGAGGATGGTCGCGCGCGGTCTCTAGGCGCCTCCGTTGACGCTGTCCGCATCCACCGCGTTGCCCCTAGCATCACCTAGTCCATGCCCACGTTCGACCGCGGCTGACATCCACCTTCTTCTGCAGTTCATCGACGACGCCTCGCGCAAGATCCTGCGCGCGCTGAGCACCTACGAGCGCCTCTACAGCCTCGCGCGCGTGCCGCTCAGTGTGACGCAGATGGCGTGGGCCGCGGGCGCCGCGGCGCTGCTGCGCGCGGACGCCGCGCAGCCGGGCGCGATGAAGAAGCGGCGCGAGGCGCTCGAGGCGTGCGGCGCGGCCGTCAACGCGCTGCGCGCGATGGGCGCCGCGTGGCCATGCGCGGCGGGCTACGCCGACGCGCTCGAGCGGCGCACGACGCTCGTCGGCCGCCCGCGGACGATGCACTCGCCGTCCCCGTCCTTCACCAGCGCCGTTGGTGGGAGTGGAGGTGGGCATGGGCACTCGCACTCGCTCAGCGTGCCGGCTGTCGTCGTGAATAACGACGACGGCGGCTTGGCGGCGATGTTCAACGTCTTTGGTGGCCCGGCCAGCGGCGCTGCCAGCCCGTACATCCCCGGCTCACCCGCCGCGCCCGTGCCCATGGACTTTGATGCGGTGGGAGGTGGCGGCGGGGGGCTGGGGCTGTGGCCGGGCGACGCGACGGTGCTCCAGCCCGACGCGATGCTCGTGCAGGATATGTACACCAGCCCGTCAAGCCAGGACGCGCAGACTCCCGGCTACTTTGGCAGCACGCAGGGTGCCAGCCCGACGCAGCAGCAGGGGCAAGACGCGGGCTATACGTTTCAGGCCAGCCCGACGCAGCAGGAGGGCTATGCGTTCCAGGCGAGCCCGACCCAGCAGCAGGAGGGCTACGGCTTCCAGGCGAGCCCGACGCAGTTCCAGGCCAGCCCGACCCAGCAGCAGGACGCGTTTGCGACGTACCATGGCCATTCGCAGAGTGCTAGTCAAGACTTTTTGCAGCAGGGCGTGGGCGTTTCTGGCGGCCAGGACTTCCTTGCGCAGGGTGTTGCTGGGAGTCAGGATTTCTTGCAGACTCATGCGCACTCGGGGAGCCAGGGACAGGTCTTTGTGGGCGTTAATGCTGGTGGGTGGCCGGCGGGCACGTCGCCCAGCGGGTGGTCGCAGTAGCTGCTGCTGCTCCTGCTGATGCTGTTGTCGATGGCTGTGGATGTTTTCGCGCTGTCGGTGTGTGCTGTGCTGTGTATTGCTGCGTTTCGTTTCGCTCCTCCCCCCTCGCCCTCTCCATTTCTCTCCCGCCGCTCACTCTGCGTCTCGTTCCGTTCAACTAGATATCTCTCCTCGCCATCTACGCCCTACTCCGCGCTATCTCTTTTGCGCGGCGCATTCCATTCCGATCGACCTTCCCATCCCATCCCGCCCCTTTTCGCGTTCCGAGTCTCGCCTCACCATCTACGCGCGCCGCAGGTTGTTCCCTGCGCGCGTCGCATCCCTACCTACACTCCACAGATTACTCACGCCGCGCACCTTTATGCCTCACTTTTTCCACCTCCCCTCGTCATCTCACCAGCTAATGAATGAATGGTCTGTATCGCCGTAGACTCTCCCTCGGTCCCCTGTGCTTTCCTTGGTTCGGTTCGGTTTGGCTGTCTGTTGTACTTTACTCGCGTAATGCTAGCGTCTACATACTGTAGCTATGCGAGTGTGGAGTGTGAGGGGATTGAACGGTAGTGAGTGGTTCAGAGCTACTACCGTGTAGCATGCTCCCTTCAGATCATCAGCTCGTGGATAGCTGGGCGCGGAGGACCGCGTAGAATGTGAGCGGGCGGTGCAGAAGCTGGGATAGCAGGTTTCATTGCAGTTTTGTCGAAGTTGTCCCAGGGTGAGAATCTTGCAGACCCAGCATCCAAGGGAAGATGGCTACGAATCCGCACCCACATGGACTTCTCGGTCTTCTGGAATGGGCGAGAACTTGGTCTCCGGCGGTGACCATAAACAGGTCTTTGTCTCGCGCCGATTTACGATCTTCTTCTATGATCAGCTCGCGCTCACGGTGTCAAGTTGGTTGCCAACTCTTTGGGCTATTCGAAAATGCTCGATATATGCACGCTGAGCTAGGATATACTATATATGCGGACCTTCGGCGGGAGCGCGTGAACGTGGCTACAAATCTCGCTGTACCATGCATCCCATTGGTTCGCGAATATCACGGTGTACTGCGAGAAGGCACGAATCGCCGGGTGCTGTGCGTCAGCTGACTGGGAAAACAATGGCGGTTGTTCGACTCAAGAAGCCGGGACTGGGCGTCTGACGACTCAAAACGAGCCCGGGCGTGCGCGGACCAATTGAGGTTGTTCTCTCGCCGATACGGTGACTTCTGGCTGCACTGCCTTTCGCGGCTGGAGTATAAGTACCACCCCGCCCATCAGTCGTGCCTGCCCAAGTCGCCCGCCTCGGACTTTTCTTAGCCGGCCGTCTCGAACGCTCCGAATACTGACCGGACGTCGATCTTCGCTGCCATGCGTCAACTAATGCAACGGCTGTCCCCCAGGATGTGCGTCTCTCTGTTCCACACGCGTTCCGATTTCTCATCTGATCTCAGGTCGCCGGAAATGTCATCCATCCAGACAAAGCTCAAAGGACTCGAATTCGATGAGTTCCTCAGGAATCAGAGGCACACCGTGAGCTCTCTGGAGTTGTCTTTTGCCAATGGCCGTGACCTAGAGCTTTGCATCACAACGGTCAAAACGCGAGCTGGGGCTCCAATTCCTCGGGAGCGTGATGGTCACAGGATGTCTCTTCTAAATGGCACTGTCGCGGAAACAACGCAATTTCGAGTTGCTTTGGCCACTATATGCGCAGATGCCCGCCCCATCGACGGTGCCATCGCCTGCCTGGACCACTTACTGGTCACCTACAGATCATACGTTGGGAAAAACAAGTCTTTATCGATGCTCCGTATCCCCGCGGAATGGGTGGATCAGATTTTCCACTGCGTCAACACCCTTTCTGCGTGGCCGACGATTCAGCGGCTCGATCTCGTATTTGGCGTTACGTGTCCACGACTGGCTCCCATTCCAACGGATAGCGACCGGGATATTGTCTTTCCGACGGTGCAAGTGGTGGCCATCAATTATCTCAGGCCGTTCACCGCCCAGGAGGTCGAATACACAGTAGCGTGGCTCAAGGGCTTCCTCTGGTGCTGCATAAGACTCTCGCATCAAGCTCCGTTCCATATCTGCGTATCCAACGCCGTTTATGGCGCCGCTCAGCCGCTCGCTCGAGCGTTGAGCGCAGGTCCCAGCAATTATAGTTGGCGCTCTGAGCAGACCATGGGGGATGCGGAGTATGTTCTCCGCGACATCGCATTCCCAAGGAGCCCCCCGCTGCCGCTGCATATGGCTATGTATCCCGGACCAGGTGCTGTTGGCCCCGGACCAAGCCATATTAACCCCTCTCCGTTTCGTGGCCCCGCCGCGGAGCCGCTACCTCTTCGGGCTACTACGCCGTATAGTGCCACGAGAGGACCTGGCGCGTAAGTTCGAGGTATTAGGTGTCACGGTACCTTGTACCTCGTTGCAGGGGGTGCCGCAAGGTTTCCCGATGCAATGGATGTACTTGCAGCTTGTACGTACGGCTGACACGATCCCCAATTAAATTACGGTTTGTTCTTGTGCTGTATGTCCCACAGTCAACTTCAGGCCGACATAGCTGGCGTGGAAGGGACCGTCCTGTACCGCGCTTGCAATCACATGAGATAGTGAGACTACACCGTCCTGGAAGCAAGTGCTGCTGAGCATGGCGCAGTCGACGTCGCTGTAGGCGACGGCGCTTCTGCGTGAGGACGCTGCGCAGCTGGACGCGATGAGTAAGCAGCAGGCGTGCCAGGCGTGCCGCGTAACGCCGTGTCGCCGACCGCGCTACCACGCTCGTTGGGTGGCTCCGCGCACCGGATTCGTCACTGTTTAGAATGTAAGGGTGGATGCAGAAATACGTTGCGGAAGGGATTCCTGCAACTCTTTGGCTTTCATTGTGAATCTGGACAACGGACGCATGAAACCCATCGATCAAATATGCATGTTACCTGAATGCGCGTCGTCATAAATACCCCGAGGGCCGAGAGACGTTCGGACTTCGGAAGGTAAGTGCATCCGAGAAGTCCGACCCGGAGGCTGTGTACTGGTTTTCCTCGCGCTGCCACAGCCTGAGCAATGAGCATGGGCAACAACGACCTCCTTCCGCCGCAAGCTCGCGCGAAATTGGAGAATACTGTACTAGAGGGGCTTCGTAATGCGCTTCGCCTCTTGGAGCCTGAATCTTGGTTCGTCCGCGCTTCATACATGGTTTTTCAGGTTGCTCACCAGAACCCGATAGGCTCAGTTTAGCCCCGGCCGTTTCTTCTGAAATACTGGATTCAGTAAAAACTGTCATTTCGACTCAACTAGCCGCGCTGAACACGCGTATGTCGCCACAGAGTAGGCTGCCGGTCGAGGTGTGGTGCAACGTCTGGGAGCTGCTGCCGTACTTCGATCGCGTCGCCGTAACCCAAGTATGCAGCCACTGGCGGGCGCTCGCGCTCCAATGTCCCATACTGTGGACGCGGGTGACGTTCTACACATCTTTACACTCCTCAAAATGCTGCTGCCGCGCATGCCCACCCGAGAGATACACCCGTTCGTCCCATGACGGTTTGCTTCATCTGACAGGCTGGGAAGCGAGCCCGTATCCGAAACGCTCATCAAACATGCACGTTGCACCCAGCGTCCTTTCTCGTAGCTGCAACTTGCCCCTGGATTTGGAGCTAGACATCGTGCCCTATGATCCCGACCAATCCGTGCTACAGGCGTTTGCGACTCACCTCTCTCCGCACTCGTCCCGCATCTGCCGCCTGCGCCTTCGCGCCACCCGTCCTATCTCGCTCGACGCCCTTTTGATCGATTCAGCATCCCTTCCGTCTCTCCATGAGCTGTGTGTGGATGGGCTACCCTACGGACTCGCAGGTGGGCTCGCTGGGACTACGTCGTTTCTCAAGGAATATTTCTCTTTCCCCCGTCTTCAGGAACTTCGTCTCCCAAGTCCTTGCATCAGATGGGCCAGCGACAAAATCCAACTAAACCTACCGACCGTCTCGTTGCTCGTAATCTGCCCGCTCGAAATCAAAGAGGTTGTACAAGCCCTTACAGCATGCCCGGCGATTAAATCTCTTGAGGTTGACCTTGCTTTTCTGCGCTCGACAGAGACCGGAGAGCTCGCTCATCTTCGCCGCCCTCTCCACAACCTGGTCCTTCGTAACATGAAAAATTCAAACACCCATGATGAACTGTCGAAATTGCTCAGCTGCGATCACCGCAGCGTGTCTGTTCACTGCGAGCATGTTCCCGGGTATCTGCCGCACATCTTCAGCGACCTCGGAGACGCCGTGCACGCAAGCTTGGTGCATCGCGAGAGTAATATCACGATGCAGGCCGTCGACCGCGACGGCAAGACACGGCGGCTCACCATCCCGCAGAGTCACTGCAAGATGATATGGATGTGCTTCGGCGGTTCTTCTTCTAGTTCTGCCCTGCAGTACGACTCCATCATCCGCCTCAGCATCGACGCCTCGCTCTGGCGGAAATTCTCGGCGAAATTCTGGCGCGGCCCCTCGGTCAGGACGCTGGAAATCACGATTCGCGACGCCAATGCCGTTCTCCGCTTGCCGCCGACGCCGCCTGAGGAGCTGGCGACTGCGCAGTCTTGGCTCCCGAGTTTGCAGACTCTGGCGCTCGTCGTCGACTCTGAGGCACCGTTGTCTCTTGCCGCCCAGGATATCGCGACATTTGTGCGTAAAACTGGCATCTTCCTCCCTGTCGCTACCCTCGCGCTGGACAAACGCTTCCTCCCGGGCGACGATGGACTATTTTCTGGTCTGGCTGAGAACGTCGTCTTTCAGTAGTAACGGAACTGCGATGTAGGCATTTTGACATCCGTAAATTCAGCGGGTTGACGCTCTGCAACTCAACTAACATTATTCATGCACCGTCTCGAACGCTATCGTCATACTACTATAACCTACCATTTACCGCTTCATCGCCACTGAGTCGGTCTTCCTTATTCTGTATCTCGACTTGAGCCCCAGTACAATTCTCGTCCGACAGTCGCTCGCTCTAGGTCATATGTCTGTTCTCTCACTCATGCTTCAACCCACTGAGATTTCAATTGGCGGCTTGACTAACGTGAGGTTGAAAGGGGCTGGATTGCACGCGGTGGCGATGAGACTTTACCCGTACAAATGTTAATGCACACTGAGCCCACAGTACATAGTGTCAGTGGTATGGTCATAATTACTGGCAATGGGCAATTGCTGCTGCTGATATAACTCAAAGGCGACACATAGAGTAGAGTGGAATTCCGCGGACCACAGGTTGCTTGAGTTCCGTTTCGCGGTCCGACCGGAGGCAGTGCGATTACTCTTTCTTCGCGCCGTCGCTGCCAGTCCGCAACATGGCAGATATCGAGCTTCTTCCACCCCATCCGCACGCACAGCTCGTCGACGCCGTATCGGCGGCATTTTCTGACGCTCTGCGGTCCGTCGAACCTGAACAGAGGTCCGTATTCCCCTGCGTCATCGTAAAACGACGGGTTGCTAACTGGAGGGTTTGCTAGGCTGACCGTGGCACCGGACATCTCTTCTGCAGTTCAACGTGCCGTAGAAAATGCCGTTGCGAACGAATTATCCGCGCTGAACAGTCGCCTGTCGCTGGAAAATCGGTTGCCGGTCGAGCTGTGGTGCAAAATCTGGGAACTGCTGCCATTATTCGACCGCTGTGCAATCGCAAGTCTGCCGTCGGTGGAGGTCTCTCTCTCTACAACTTCCTACCCTGTCGACCCAGGTCACGTTTTACACGTCTTTACACTCGTCGACATGCTCGTGCCGTGAATGCTCGTCTGGAGATGTTCTTTTCGCATACTACACCACTCCACCTGTTCCAGGCTGGGAGGCGAGTCCATAGTCGAAATGTTCAACCAATGTCGGCTCTGCATTAACTGTCCTTGCTCGCAGCGGTCATCTGCCACTGAAACCGGATCTCGACATTGTGGCTTATACACCCGACCCCTCCGTGCTCAAGGCATTCTCAGAACACCTGTTTCCGCACTCGCATCGCATCTCCAGCCTACGCGTCCGCTAGAGTCGTCCCTGCTCGCTCGAGGTCGTTTTGGACGAAATCGTGTCCCTTCCTACCTTGCAGGTGCTCGTCATGGATTGGCTGCCGAGCAAAGACCCCTTTCCTGGAGACTGTGCCTTTCCCAAGACCCTGTGTCTCTTCCACATTTTCGGGAAATTCGACTCCCCAGCCCCTACACTCGTTGGGCAACGCGCAGGCCCCAGTTCAACCTACCGACTGTCTCATCCCTGATGCTTTCCCCCCTCTACTTCCCGGAACTTGTGGCAGCTCTTCAAGCCTGTCCGAACGTCCGTTTTCTCGAGCTCGACATCAATTTAATGCGCTCTGTGCCGGTATCTGTCCACCATGCGCCGGCCCAAAGCCATGAGCTGGAACCTGTCGTCCGCTGCCTGCAGGACCTGGTGCTTCGTTGCAATGGCATTGTGTCTACTCCGTATCGGATACTGCCGCTCCTGCCTCGCCACGAACTGCGCACGATTTCTGCCTACTGTATGACGGCGGAGAGCGTGTCGATTCACACGCCGACCGTGTTTAGCGACCTTGGCGATGGCGTGCATGCGCGATTTGTTCGTCTCGAGGCCGGGATCATGGTGGGAGCCGTGGACAGCAGCGGCAAATCACGGCGGCTTGCGCACCCGGAGAGCGAGACGGCCGTGCACTGGTCCTGTTTGACTGACGGGCACCTGCGAGCGGACTCCATCATCCGCCTCACTGTCGACGCCTCGCTCTGGCGACGGTTCATCTCGAGCTTCACGACGGGCGTGTCGGTTACCACGCTTGAAATCACGATGCGCGACGCAAAGGACGTCACGGTTACGGAGCCAGTGCCGGCTCACGACGCGGAAAATACGGATTGATTTCCTGCTTTGAAGACTCTCCCCATCGTCGTCGACTGAGAGATTGATCTGTTTCTCGCTGCGCATGATGTCGCAGAATTTTTACGTGGGATGGGCGGCGTCTCCATGGCCGTCGATACTCTCATATTGGACAAATGCAGCCGTCCGCGCGGCGATGGACTGTTCTCTTTCGCACACAACGTCCTGTTTCAGTAGTCATATGTCATTTATCTCTGCATACATTCTGCGCGGCACTCGCGTCGGTGCATGCATATCGTACACGGATAGTTGGCACTGGCAGCAATGTTGGATCAGACAGAATCAAATTGAGGCCGAGAACGAATCGCAGGAATCGCACTCATCTCCGAGGTTTCCTCCAGAGTCCCATTTGCGTTTGAGGCGTCTCTGCTTCTTCTGCCCCATAACGCTGTACAACAATGTCTTTGCGTAGTTAGCGATATACCGGCCGCGATGCCTGAATTTTTCGCGCTCCTGCGGGTCGACGCCGTTGATCCATATGTATTGCAGCTCCAGTCCTTGTGTGTCCACCTCGATAGGGATAAAGTTTGTGAGGCCTGGACCGTCGTGTTTGATGAGCCAGTAGGTCATATGCGTGGCGACTGAGTCGTCCATGGCGACTGCCTCGAGTTCCCTCAGTCGCGGCGCCTGGATGCGCGTCGATAGGGATAGCGGGGCGGTCAAGAAATCTTTGGGGTATATGGGCTCGATCGTATGCCATTCGACACTGAGCGATTGCAGTTCCGGCAGCATGATCTGCTCTTTGATCAGGTTCCACGCAATGTGGATGGGCAATCTCGCGTCCGTTATGCTGCCCAGGCTGCTGCCTAGCACCTGTACGAATGCTGGGAGCTTCATCGCGCCCCAGCTCATTGACACGTGATCTGCGTTGTCGGGTGAGCCGACCGCGATTTCAGTGATCAGAGTGGCTCGCTCCGCATTGAAAACTGAGGGAGGGGGGTCGCACGAGCTCGAATGGTCCACTGGCTCGAAGCGGAAGTAGGTCGCACGCAGTAGCATCTGCTTGAGCTTCTGTAAGGCGGCCTCGTCGTCGGTAACAGACGCCGCGATGCTGAAGTCGGAATCGCTCGACAGGGAATTCGAATCGCTCGACGGGGAATCCGACATCGCGTCACGGTGTTCTGGAGGGGCCGGCGCACTCGCTGTATATAAACGTGAAGTCCGGTCCAGGGGCGGTGCAATGCACAAGTTGCTGTAGTGAGAGAGACTCCTGGCGTGCGTTGTGCATTGTGTTTTCGTACTGGCAGAGAAGAACAACCAGCCAGAACCCCACAACATCGGTTTGTTGACTCCCACAGCGCAACTATCATTGACGTTGTCCGCGAAACACAGCGTCTCTGTCCGGAACACCATGTCCGGTTTGAGTACTTGTGTCAATTGTTGTTCTTTTATTGGCAGGGGCAGTGAGTGTCAAGAATGTGGTCCTCCGGATGGCCGAGGACGGCTTGGTCGGGAAGAACACCCGAAGCGGAGTTTACACGCTTCCTGTCTATTCTCCGCGACCATGTCGCTTCGCAACAGCAGCTACCCACTGCCGCCGCCGTCGCTGCCCGCTACAGGCCCCGATACCTCTTGGCGCTGCTTTCATTGCCTGCTGTCACGCTGCGCCAACTTGAATCTGCGGCGTCTGCTGTCCAAGGCAATCAGCCTCACTCCCGCTTCATAAAACGCGCCGCATCCCGCACCTGCGCCCGGACCCCCAAGAGCCTTGCCAGAGACGCTCGCTTACAGTCCTTAAGTTCACCTCTTGCGCTCGTTCGTTCTGTGAAAAAGTATGAAGGCGATTGCGGTCGCGTCCGCACTCGCCGCCGCGACTTGGGCTGCTACACCTTTGCCCAAGATCAAGTTTAAACAGTACGTGCTGTCCTTTGTCTTATGCCAATGCGTGATTGCTGACAGGTGCGCAGGAAACTCAACTTCCCGAACGTCGTGGAGGGCAAGGTCATCGTCGAGCTGGCCAACGCCGCCGTGCTGGACGGCAAGCCCGAGGACGTGCGTCCCTGCTGCTGCCATCGCCTAATACTCTCGCTAATCTGAGCTTGCGCAGGTGCACGCGCGCTTCTTCGACGAGCTGGGCAAGCGGCTGCCTGCGGGCTCGTGGCGCGCGAAGAAGTGTACGACTCGGACGTGTTCGTCGGCGCCGCGCTCACGTTAGACAACCCGGACGACATCGCCCAGCTCACCGCGATCGAGGCCGTCACGGGCCTGCGCCCGCCTTCAAGGTCGAGTCGCCCCAGTACGTCCGAATTCTGCTTTACTAGCTGTCGCTGACGAGGTCGTCGATGCAATGCAGGATTCGTCTTGGCAAGCTGCCGAGCAAGGACGCGGTCAGTAGGCTGGCCGACCTGTTCCCGCCCAACGTCATGACCGTACGCAGCCCGCCCCGCCACCATCTGGTCTTAGCTGCGCGCGCTGACTGAGCGGTGACTGTAGGGCGTTGACAAAGTGCACGCGACGGGCAAATATGGCACGGGCATCAAGATTGGTATGAGCGTCGTATTTCACGTCTGCCGCTGTCCTGTGGCTCGAGCTGACGCGGGCGCAGTCTTGACTCGGGCGTCGACTACACCCACCCGGTGCTCGGCGGCGGCTTCAGACCTGGCTACAAAGTTATTGGTACGTCTGCGTCTGGATCCTTCGCTGCCGCGTGCAGCAGCTCGCATCGGGCATTGCGCGCCACGGCTCCTGTAGAGCATCGCGCGCGGGCTTGCCGTCAGTCTGGAGGTCAGTTACATACCGCCCACCTTGCACTCCGTTTCAGGCCGTCTGCCTCCCGCTGAGTTGCACGGGCCGAATGTCGCGCGCCTGCTTTTGTTCGCGCGCAGCCCCCGTCCTGAAGCCGTTCGCGTTCTGCATCGAGCTCACATCCTTACGCCTCGCGCATGCGGCTCGCGTCGCGTGTTGGGCTCTGCCCCCGCGCGCATTGTGCGCATTGGACCTGTCTCATTCATCGCGCGTGGCGCTCTCGACTGTCATTGCGTCCATCATCTCCCTGCCCCATCGATAATTTTCCCAACGTTGACTCTCCCACTCAGGCGGCTACGACTTCGTCGGCGACACCTACCCCTTCGCCGAACCCGTGCCGGACGCGGACCCGCTCTCGCAGCGTAACGGGTACCGCACGCACGAGAACCCGCGAAGAACCCGTTCAACATCACCGGCGTCGCGCCGGGGGCGAGCATCAATGCCTACAGGATCTTTGGGCGCGGAGACGGGACGGACGATGCGGTTATCGTGGACGCGCTTGTGAGGAATTATTTGGATGGGAATGATGTGAGTCTTGCGGACGTCTTTTCCTTTCCTTGTTTCGTTCTTTCTCCGGGTTCTTTCTGACGCTCACGACGCCCTGTTCTGCATTGGATTGCTGACGCGATTCGTGTGCTGTAGGTCATCACGATGAGCCTGGACGGCGCGGACGGCTTGACGGAGGGCTGGCCGAGCGTCGTTGCGAGCCGCGCCGCGTGCTAACTATTGCGGCGACCAACTCAGGCGAGGCGAGCGGGTGGTACGCCTGTTACCCAGCCAATGGGCTCAGCGTTATTTCCGTTGCGTCGACCAACAAGTGCGTACATACCATTTTCGCCCTTCTCCTACACCCGCCCGTCGGTTTTATTCCCGTTCTCGGTCCTGGCTGACTTCCCCGCCCGTTGCAGTGTCGTCACCGGCCGGCTACCGTCGGCCAGGACCAGCATCCTATCGTGCGTTGCGTCGTTCTTGCGGTCTGAAAGTGGATGCAGGATTGACTGATGAGCCCGCAGCTGTACACGGCGATCGGCAGCCTCAACTAGCTGCCCATCGCGGGCGAGTGGCCCGTGTACGCGACATCGCGCGATGCGACTGTTGAGGCGGACGCGTTGCCGGCGAGCACGCCCGACCTGAGCAGGTATGCCGTGCTCGTGCGCCGGGGGACGTGCAATTTCGTGCGTACTTCGTCGTGGGAGTTTTTCGCTAATGTAGCAACTGATGCGTCGCGGGGTGCAGATCGTCAAGCTGGCCAATGTTGCTGCTAAGGGCGGGAAGAACGTTCTGTTCTACAAGTGTGTCCGCCTTGTCTTCAGTCCGCCCGTTCGTGCAGCAAGCTGACGCGCTCGCACTTAGCAACGGCGGCGTCTTCGGACCAATCACGGCCACAGGGCCGCCCTCATCCGTGAGACAGGCGGCGCATAGCCTCTCGAGCGGTTCCTCGCCGCACCAAGTTCACGCTGTCGTTCCCGGCGTCGTGGCTACGTGCCGGACGACCTCGCCGGCGGGCTCGTCCGCGACTTCAGCAGCTGGGGCCCGAGCTTCGACATGCGCTTCAAGCCGGCCGTCGCCGCGCCGGGTGGAGGGATCTTGAGCACGTGGCCTGTCGCGATGGGCGCGTATGCTGTGACGAATGGCACAAGTATGGCGTCGCCGTATGCTGCGTGAGTCTCTGCGTCGGATTGGTGTGCGCGTTGAAATTGTAGCTGATGTGCTTGCAGTAGTATTGCGGCGCTGATCTTGAAGGCGAAGGGCAAAAGCGCGGCGAAGGGCCCACGCAACCTGCTCGAGACGATCGCGCAGTCCGTGCCGCAGAGTCTGGAGGCGGGCGCGCCACCGCAGTCGCTCGCGCAGGGCGGCGCGGACCAAGTCAACGTGTACAACGCGATCAACTACCAGACGGTCGTGTCGCCCGGCGAGCTGCTGCTCCACGACACCGCGCACTGGGACAGCGCGCACACGGTCGACATCACCAATAATGCACGCAACGCCCGCACTTACATGCTCACGCACGTCCCGGCGGGGGCGATCACGCGCGTGCCGGGCACGATTAAGCCGCATGATAACTCCGCGGCGTACCAGGCCGTCGTGCAGATTGTGAGCAGGCAGGTGACGGTGCAGCCTGGGAACCGTGCGGCGGTCCGCGTGACTATCAGCTCGCCGCGCGGGGCGGACGCCGCGCTGATGTCGGCGCTCAGCGGCCAGATTGTGGTGAGCGCGCCGGGCGAGACGCTCCGCGTGAGTTATCTCGGTGTCGCGGCGAAGCTCAAGGACAAGCGCGTGATCGATGACGAAGTGCTTGGCGTGCCGACGCCGCTCATCTTCAACTCCTTTGGTGCCATCCAGACTGCGCAGGAGAACTACATCATCGTCGGCGAGGCCCGTGGCGCTAGACGTTCGGCTCGCCGGTCGTCGTGCTGGACCTCGTCGCCGCGGACGCCAAGATCCCCGTCACCATCGACCACAAGTTCGAGAAGCGCGGCGTGGATGGGGCGCGTCGTGGAAAGGCTTCTTCAGCTGGTGGTGGTCGGGCATCTGGCACCCGCGCCCCGGCAGCTCGTTCGACAAGGTCAAGACGCTCGGCCCGCTTTCCAGTACGACTACATGCCGCGCAACGAGGTCGTCGACTCGCCGTACTCCAGATTGCGCTCTCCAGCGGCGCGTTCGCCAACGGCACCCTCATCCCGAACGGGCGCTACCGCGTGCTGTTCCGCGCGCTGCGAGTCACGGGCGATGCGGAGCGCGAGGAGGACTATGAGGTGTGGCTGAGCCCTGTCATTGGTGTTGCGCGCCCGTGAGACGCGTGTGCCGTTTTTGTTTTACTTAGTGGGAGGAGAGAACGAAAGCCCGAGAATCTGATGCAGTGAATATTCCTTCAGGCCGGTCTGAAATATCAATCTGGCTGAATGATGTGACTACCATTCCAGTCTATCACCAAGTTGAAACAGTGAATCAACCAGTGGCCGGGTAAATATGTAGTACACTAACCCACATAAACTGAAAGCTGTGAACTATCCACATTTTGTCAGCTCTTGAACTCATCGGCAGCTGGCTGGTGAGACATATCCTGGATATGTATGAATTAGAGTGGACATGCAGAATATGACAGGGAAAGCTCGACTTCAACTGGGAGAAGTACTGTCGAATTTGTTGGTTCCTCAAAGCGCTTTTCCACCTTTTGCCATTGTGTGGTCTTTCATGGTCAGCATGTTATCAGACAGATGGCTGCTAAATGCGGTGGCAGCACTGGAGGAAAGAGGTGTGCCCTCCTTGATCCTCTGCAGCTTGGGGTTGGACTCCACGATGCTTGGCGATCCCACCACCGTTTGCTTTAGATAACTTCATCCAGTCGTCATAAAACTCGGATATGTACTTCAATAGCTCCTCTGCCTGCCCACCCAAGTCCGTGATATGTTTGAACTTGTTGTGGAGAGGTACGACATCTCCACAATGAGGGTGTTGGCCTCCAGACTGACATTGGCAGTGATGTTGAACAGCGATACCATGGGGGCATGGTTGTCGCAGTGGGTGCCATGCAAAAACTCCTACTGCATAAGTTGTGAAGATTAAAAGGGTATTTGCTACAAAATACAGTGAGGAGAATGTCACAGATAGAATACAAGGCGTACCACAACTAATGCAGTTTGTGTCTACGCACTGGAAACACGCAACGACAGCAGAACGCCAAGTCTTGAGATGAATTAGCAAGAATGCTGCTAAGATTGAGAATAAACATACGATCAAAATGCAGAAGGCTGATGTTCAGCTTGCCAGTATGCCTTGATCAGATGTGTGATATGCGGTGGTGGAAATTCTGTGCTCACCACTTCATGAAAGCCCATAACAGAACGGGATGGCCGGTACTTGAACAATGACTTGACGACAAGAGTTGAGAAGGCATGGATGCTGGATGCCCTGTGAGGGCAAAGCCAGCAGGGGAAACCATCGTGGAGCGGAGGTGAAAGCAGCGGGAGCGTCTGCTGGTTCTGAGTTGAGCATTCTAACTAATTGGCGTACAATATCGGGATTTCCCAATACTCACTGGAGCCAGTAGCTGTATGAGCTCGGTGGGCTGTAGCACGGTGTACATGGCCACGAACGACAATGGCGATGGGGCATTGCGTGAACAGTCTTGGTACAAGTGCAAGAGATACAGAGGCCGACCGGCTCGTTTACGTGCACCGGCTTTGCTTTTGTGCGGCCCGGATGTCATTCTGACACCCTCAGAATAGAACGGCCAAGACTCCATATGATAGGCAAGCGGTCCCAGAGACAGCATCACACTGTGAGGCACGGCCATAAAGAACGCAATTGTTTAGCAACTACCTAGAGTTACAGCCTCGCCGTCGCTGCACCGGCGAGACAGCATATGAGGAGCATTCGCGTACGGCACGCATCCTGCGCCTGTCCCCGGCATCCTCGACAGCCACGTTGAAGGGTGCCGGTGGAGCGAGCGGCAGCGGACGGGGGCAGTGGAACGGGAGTACACCTGCCTTATGAACGTGTTCTTCGGTACGCCGGAGCAAATGAGCGCGAGAGCCGCTTGAGGCGCGACGGCGCGAGCGCACACCTACCTACATAGTTCTTGTCAGCTTCAGCCGAGCGGGTAAATAGACGATGCAGAGGCGAGTGGAGAAGACAGCGATGGAGGGAGGAAGGGAAAGAGGAACAAGCTGGCAACATCGAGGACTGGGGGCGCAAGACCTCCAACAGCGATCACACGGTCGCTGACCAGCGAGCGCGGAATCTCGCAGTCCGACACGTGTGCGCTGAGGAGCGACCCACCAGCCTGAGTAGCAGCACACCCATTCGCCAAGGAGCAGTGCGCCAGCTCGCGCGGCAGCGCATCCAGTCGACGTGCTGGGTCGCCTCGCGATCGCGCCGCAGCTCAGTTCGCCTGAGCAGCGGCGCGCTCAATCAGCTGTCCGCGTAGGGCGCAGCTCAGGACGAGCGCGGCCAGCTATGATACGCGCGACGAAGAAAGTGCAGAGGGATATATATTTAGATTATAGCCTTCATAATGAGCCGTATCGACGCGCGCCGATATCTGGATTTGTTACTACCACGGAAAGCCAATTAGCACGCGCAGGTGTCGGCGCAACGGCGAGCACACGTGCGCACCGAGAAAGACCGCCTCGTTGGTATCATTTCGCGAAGTCTTCGAGGTACTTCAGGCAGGCCTCAGTCCATGCCTGCGGGCGCGAAACGTTGAGCATTTGGGCCAACCGACAGTGCGAAATAGAGAACTTGCCAGTCGATGTGTCGCCCGAAGTACGGCAGAGGTCGCCTTCTGCTCAGCCCGGGACACCGAGGCGGGATTGGAACGTCGGCACGCATAGTGCAGGACGAGTGTGTATTGGCCCCAAGTCGACGTGCTGCGTTATGCGTAGTTGACCAGCCCAGCTGCAAAGAATGATGTTGGTCGCAGGAGCTATCAGGCAAGCACGCCGACTGTTTATAGTAAAACGCGCGAGCGGGCGGGGAGGGGATGCATAATTCACGTGTCACTGCGCTGCAGGTCTACCGGGTGCTAGCGATTTCTCGTCAATCGACCGCAGCGACGACAATACTGAAAAAATGTACTCACAGCGAGCCGGATTAAACGCATACGGGCGCAGATCGCAATATCCGGTGCCAGGGTATGCGTAGGCTCCAGGCCCAGTACTGGGGCTGTGCAAAGGGTGCCAGTGCATGGTCGAGAGGAAGAGCGGGAGCGGAGTTGCGTAAGCGTGCGCTTCACCTCCGGAACCAGAACGCCCGCTGGTTCATAAAATATTACCAGCACGTCGATACTGTAGGAAAGCACGTTTGCGGTAGGACATAAAGGAGAAGAGGTAACGAGCTGTAACATGAACCAAGTTAGAGTTCGGGAGAGCGGTTGAACACGAGCGCAGATCGGAGATGTTGGACCGTTGGCCCGTTCCTCCTCCGCGTCCCATCACACTTGACGACCCCTCCGTCGCCTCAATGCCGGCTGAAGCCCCAACCTCCCTTCCCAGAACGCGAAGCGCCAGGCACAACCCTCACGCATCGTCCGCGTGCGTCAACTGCCGTGCTAAGTGCGTTGCGCTTTCTCAACTGCGCTGCGAACGAAAACTGAACCGTACCCGCAGAAAAACCAAGTGCAACGGTGTCCGTCCCACTTGCGATGCGTGTATCAGACTAGGAGATTGGTGCGTTGGCTCGTAACCATTGCCTGATAGGGCACTGACGCGCGATTCGCCAACAGTGCGAGTGGGCCGTCGAACACGACCGCCGAACCGCACCTGGCCGCGCGTGCAAGCAGTGCCCAACCCTGCTCGAAGACAACGCGCGTCTTCACGCAAAGGTCGCTGCGCTTGAGGCCCAACTTCGCAGCCGCGACGCGGAAACGGTAAGCACGCTGACTCGTCGTCTGGCTGGTTGATGAACTCGCTACCCAGTTCGCCATCGGCTCAGCCGAGGAGGCGCAGCCGCACATCGAGTCGCTGCCGTGCTCGCCGGGGAGCCTGCTTCCGCTAATCGACGACAATACGACGCAGCCGCTCTTCGCCCAGCCAGAAGTCGGACACGTCGTCGCCGGCGCCAACCTGAACTTCGGCCCGCCCGCCCTCGGGAATTGGGGCCCGCCCAAACCGTCGCTGCCTATGCAACAGACGTTCTACGCGCTGCAGGGGTTTCCGGACTTTCAGTTTCCCCACAACGATCCTCCTTTGTTCACCGGTGATGTGGACGCTGCCTATGCGCAGCTTGAGGCGACGTATCTCACAGATGAACTAGATGAACCTTGAATACCTCTTTGTCCCGCTTTCTTGCTCTCTTGAATCGTTTTCTTGCGCGCTCCCCTACCCCATACATACGTACATGAGGCATAGCCCTCTCGACATACCACACCCTGACAGTCAGATAGCTACTATATATCCAACGTATTTTTGAAATGAGAATTATTGTATCTGGAGTTTACATCTTGCAGTTGAAGACTGGGAAGGTCAGCGTGGTGACTGCGGTACGGAATGACACAAATAACAAGACAAATTGCACGAATAACCACGATAACAAGGAATTGCATCAATTGCGAGAGGAATTGCACGGGTAGGTAGCAGGGAGAGTTGCACATATGACAGAAGAATTTACACCAATTTCAAGAATGGAAGAGGATGATCGAATAAGAGATAGAAGGGGTGAGGAGAGGGCAAGACTGCACGGTTCTACCATACAGTATGCCGGTCATGCGCGCCGCGCGCCCAGTAACCACATCGCAATGCGCCACCGCTGTGACTAGCGCGACGCCGACGCAGCGATGGATCGAGCCGCGCCGCTCCGCACCGGCTGTGATGAGTCCCCGCGGGCGGCGGGCACGAGGCTACCGGGCAGAGATTCAAAGGTCGTTATGATCGCGCGCGCTTGGGATGAACATGGTTTATGAGCTCACGACAAAAAGGAAATGCAACGTCCGTGCGCACCTGGCATGAACGCGCGTCGCATAGCGGGCCGACAGCCTGCGCGCGCAACGCGCTCCATTCTCCACCCTCTGGATCACGTCGAGCGTCTTGCTCACTGCGCGCGCGTTGGGCTCTCTTGATCTCCGCACTGGTATCCTAGGGCGAATGCCGAAGGCGCAGGGTCGTCGAGAATGCGCATTCGTAACTGCTAACAGCGCTCCCATCGACTCGCTCGCAGTGGTGTGTCGACAACTGGGCGCCGCGTGTCCAATACATTCTCGCCGACACGAGCACTAGCGGCGTTTGAGAACCATGCGCGCGAGAGGATGTGAAAAACGCGGCGCACCTCGATTGAACTCGGGCAAATGACGCGCGCGGGAATTGAGGAAGACATCACGGCTTTATGCGCCGGCGATGACACGTTAGACGTTGCTATCGTCGCGCGCGCCCTGCAATCGCCATGGCTTATGAGCATGCAATGGCTGGATGTGAACGTCGCCGCGCACCTGGCGGACACGCGCACCCTGTAGCAGGCCGGGCACGTGCGGACCGCTCGTGCGCATAACGCGCTCGGTTGTCAAAGCTCTGGGTCGCTGCGAGCATCTTGCACGCTGCGCGCGTCGGGTTCGCCTCCTCGCGTTCGCGGATATCGGAAGCGCAGGCTGTCGGGAAGGCGGCGGCTACTGTCTGGGTCGCTGTAGTCCAAACTGTGCCAGGCTCGACGCGCACTTCCTGCAGCCAGTACACTCGCCAAAGGTCTATGAAGTGTGCGAAAACGGAGGTCGTCTCGGAGGAACGGATAGGCGTGGGCGAGGTGGGAAGCGCGCGCGACGGTCGATGATGGATAGCTAGTAGCCTGTGAAATTGCAGCGAACGACTGAGGCGCGCGGGTAGGGCCTCTCTTCAAATTATAAGCATTGCGACGGCAAATGTGATGACCGAGATCGGCGGACATTTGTCAATGCGCACACACTCTGATTGGAGATTTCACGGGCGTTATTATTTGTGGGGTAACAGCGAGCGCCAGTGCCGCAACTGCAGGACAAAGCCGCGCACTGAAACCACCGGCGCCCGCAGGATAAGTAGGGCGCACGCATGACGTTCCCGTATCGAGCAAAGCGGCCGCGGAGAGAAGAGCGTTTGGCTGGCGCATACGTGACCAATATCTGTTAGAGGCTCTGAGTCGCACGTGGCGCGATGTTGTGGGTGAGCGTGAACGCGGAGCAGCACGGGCTGGCATTCCTTTGCATGCGACGGGGTCGCTGGAGCTGCGAACACCGCGCCGACGTCAGGCATCACCCAGCAGGGGCACACACACGGAGCAATTGGACAGCTGTAAATTGGCAGACAGCGCTAAGGTTGACGTTGAGCTCACTGTGGACGAGCAGCTGGAGCGGGACACCAGCAAGTCGGGAACGTTCAGCGCCATGAGCAGGAGCTCAGACCACATGAGCGAGCCTGGACAGCGTGCAACATCACGCTTCGAGGACACAGGGACGTTGCTTGAGGTTATGTGGGTCGGGGTAGAGCGCGAAAAGTGACGGCTGGGGTAGAGTGCAAGCAGCGATGTATAAAGCAGTAGCGTACACGACGACGAAGGAAAGAAATGTGCGGTACGGTAAACCATGCGTCGCGTCACTGAGTATAGACGCGGGCACTTCTCTGCACCTCCGCCCGTCCCATTTTTTGACTCTGGGCGCGGGCGGCGGGGTCGGTATGGGCCCTTCACCAGAACTAGCCTGCGGTGGAACGCGCGCTGGCCAGGCAGAAAGAGGCCGGACGGGAGAAACGAGAAGGATCGGACGACGGACAGGACGATGAATGGATGAAAATTGTCGGGCGAAGAGAGCAGAACGGCGGAGCGTGAAACCTTGGTTCGTGGACGGGCTTTATAAATGGGTCCGCTTCGGGCCGAAGCCGGGACTGCGCGTCAACAACGCGCAGGGGCGGGCAAACAAAGGCGCACGGCCTCTTCTTTCTCCCCCTCCTCGTCGCCGTCGTCTTCGCCGTCGCCGGCGCCTACGTTATGCTCTCTCCTTTTGTAATGCCCGCCCGCGCTCTCGCCCTCGCTCTGTACCTCTCGCTCTCCACCGTCACCGCTATCAAAGTCGCGCACCCGGCCCAAGACCAGCTGCCCCTCATCGCGCGCACGAGCCAGCCGTATTCCTGGGCCCTGCGCAACGACACCTTCTCCCGCCGCCCGCCAAGCTCGTCGCCCGCGAGCTCCCTGACTGGCTGGACTTCGACGCGGGCACGCTGACGTTCAGCGGCGTCGTGCCCGCCGCCGCCGACATCCCCGAGGGCCCGCTGGCCCCTATCACCCTCGTTGCGGACGACGGCAAGGCGAAGGATATGTTGGTGCTGTACGTGTCGTCGCTGGAGCCGCCGGTCGTCGCGCGGCCCATCGCGGGCCAGCTGCGCCCGCACGCGCCGCCGCTCGCCTCCGTCTTCCTGCTCTCGCCCGGCTCCGCGCTAGCCTCGCCCTCCCGTGGATTCGAGCGCGGCTTGCGTGTGCCGCCTGGATGGAGCTTCTCCATTGGCTGGGACGGCGATACGTTCGTGTTTCCCGGCGGCGACGACGTGTTCTATGCGGCAAGACTGGCGAACGGCGACCCGCTGCCCGGGTGGATGACGTACGACCGCTACACGATGACCTTCGTCGGCGTCGCGCCCAACATGCCCGCCCCGACCGTCTTCGACGTCGTGCTGTACGGCGGCGACGCCAGCGGATACCAGGCCGTGCACGACTCGTTCGCGCTGGCCGTCGCCGCGCACGAGCTCGCGTGGGACCCGCAGCCCGTCGACATCGGCGCGCCCCTGTTTGCTGGCGTGATGCTCGACGGCGAGCCGCTCAAGGAGGAGGACGACAAGGACGCGAAGTATACCGTCCAGACGGGCGTCGACTGGCTCAGCTTCAACGCGACGACGCGCGCGCTCGTCGGCGCGCCGCCGGCAGGGTACACTGGGCCGCCCGTCGTGGCGCATGCTACGGTGGCGCTGGGCGGCCAGACTGTGCGCGCAGATGTGCCCGTCAACGTCCCCGGGCTCGCCATGGCCGCGACGGAGCTCGCGCCGCTCGTCGTGCGCCCCGGCGCAGAGGTCAGCTACGACCTCGGCGCGGGCGCGCATGTTGCCCCGGGCCCGCTGCGGCGCGCCGTGGCTGCATGCGGACGCCGAAGGGACGCATCTGACGGGTACGGCGCCCATGGATGCGGGGAGCGTTGTGGCATCTGTGCCGCTGCTCGACCCCGCCACCGGCCAGCCGTCCGCCGGCGCTGCGAAGCTCAACGTCACCGTCAGCCCGACGCTGCCCGTGTCCAACCCGACCGCCGAGCATCCCGCCGACAAGGACAGCAAGAAGCTCGTCGGCGCGCGCGGGGGGATCAACAAGGCCGTCCTCGCTGCGTGCATCGGCGCGTTGCTGGGCTTTGCGCTGCTGTGCACTTTTGCGGCGTGTTGTAGGAAATTTTGTGCGGTGCGGGAGGATGTGCGCCCTGGGAGTCCGCGGGTTAGGGATTTGGAGGTTGGGGAGAAGGTGTGTTGTTTTGTTTCGCGTTTTCTATTTTGGTTGTTGCGCTCGCGTTCCCGTCCCACTTCCCGTCCTCACTTTCTTTCCTTCTTCCTGCTTCTACGCTCGTCGCACGCCGTCCCCGCCCCAGCTCGCCTTGTTCCCCCGCGTCCCACCCCGCCCCGCCTCGTCCGGTCTCGTTCACTTGCGTTCCCTATTGCCGCGGTACACCTCGCGCGCGCGTTGGCGTTTGGCGCGCGCGTGACGTTCGGTGCCTCCTGCGCTACTCGTCGCGCTCGCGCCCTGCGTATTGCTGGCGCTCCCTGCGGTGTGCACCGCGCTCGTGGCGACATCTGCGCGCACGACATGCTGTCTGCGCGGGCTGTCGAGCTCGCGTCCGTGCTCGTTCACATCCCGTCCGTCGACACGCTGTCGCGCGATCCAGATGTCATGTTGGTGCAAGGTCGCCCGCGCTGTAAACGTCGCGGTGCGCGGCGTGGACACCGCCCGCTGTGCAACCTTGCGCGGGAGGTCGCGTTCCTGCTCGTGCCATCCCGTCCGTTAGCACCCCGTCGGGCTACCGAGTGGTTGCATTGGCGTGCATCCTGGGTGTCGCCCGCGCTGCACGTCGACGCGCAGTCAGCGCGTGGCGTGCTCGCCGCCCACTGTTCTTTCCTGCGCGAGCTGTTGTCGCGCTCGCGTCCTAGCTCGTATCCATTCCATCCGCTGTCGCCCGTTCGCGCCATCTAGCGCTCGTGCTGGCTTACATTGGCCCGGGTGTTGCCCGCACTGCGGACGTCGATGCGCAGACAGGTGCGCGTGGCGTGCTCGCGGCCGCCGCAGTTCTATCTGGCGCGCGCGGCGAGGTCGTTGCGCGCGTGGGCGACTTCGTGCAGTTGGGCGTGGCGCGTGAACTCGGGCGGTTGAGCGAGTGCAGGCCCAGGCGAGGGCCCCATTCGCGTCCGGCCTGCTGCTTGCGGGTGCGGCGTTGCGATTCTCGCCCCCGCGCTCTTGCTTCCTCGTTTCCATCGTGCGACCGCTGTGCTCGCCATCGTGCGACCGCCGTGCTCGCCATTGTGCGACCGCCGCGCTCGCGACGCGGCGAGCGCA